>SJYV01008856.1:906521-977187 GCA_006410875.1 Neotragus pygmaeus | reverse complement strand
CCCCTTTTATGAGTAAAGTAATGCTGCTGCTAAGTCGCATCTGTGTCCGACCCTCAGCGACCCCATGGACTGCAGCCTTCCAGGCTCCTCCGTCCATGGGATTTTCCAGGCAAGAGGACTGGCGTGGGGTGCCATTTATTGTGTGCATTATACATGTCAAAAATGATAGTGTTAGTTGCTCAGTTTTATCCGACTTTTGTGACCCCATGGAGTGTAGCCCTCCAGGCATCTCTGTTTATGGAATTCTCCAGGCAGCAATACTGGAGGGGGTTGCCATTTCTTTCTCTAGGGGATCTTCCCAACCCAGGGATCAAATCCGTCTTCTGCTTTAAAGGCAAATTCTTTACTGCCTGAGTCTCTATTCAGTAAACATATCTATTTAAAAAGAAGTCAGAGGCACACAGGACGTAACATTTTTCTTTTATTTTTTTCATTCAGGATTCTCCCTCTTGCTTCACGTTTGTTTGTTTGTTTGTTTGTTTTCTCTGTGTTAAGTGAAATCTTTACCACTCTTAGCCCAGAAACTGAGTTCCCTTAAACTCTCAGTTTCTGCCTTCTGCCCCCAAATCTTTATTTTTGGAGGTTAATTCATGGTTATAGCAACATATAATCACAGAATTAATGTATTATTTCAACAGGTAGTTATTGTTCTTATATTTTGCATGGGAAATGAAAAACTGAACACCATTGCTGTAAAGGTGTCTACAGTCCATTATGAATCACATAGTTCAATCATCTCATTAATATGTACTCAACTTCATTCAAGAAATGTTTATTTGGTTCCAACATGTGTTAGACACTATAAGAGAAGAAAGAGTTTCTATCCTTAAATAATTGACAATCCTGTGTAAAAATTTAAACAACTGTATAATACCCTGTTGAAAGTTGTGTCTGGTTCTTTACGACCAAATGGACTGTAGCCTGCCAAGCTCCTCTTTCCATGGAATTTCCAGGCAAGAACCTGGAGTGGGTTGCCTTTCCCTTCTCCAGGGGATCTTCCGGATCCAGGTATTGAACCTGAGTCTCCCAGATTGCAGGCCGATTCTTTACCATCTGAGCCTCCAAGGAAGGCCCATAATACCCTGTTAGTGCTTTGTATATCACTATTATGACGAAAGACATTGAGCAATGTCTTCTTAACCTAAAACAGACCTGTAAGTCAGAAATTAGATAGACTTTAGGTCAGGATTACTTCAGTCAGCAAACATTTATTTATTGCCTTCCCTGTGCCACACTACTTGGTATGTAGGAAAATAGATGGCTGAATAAATCTCTTTCAAATTCTTACATCTATTGGAGTGATATACTCATTATCAGAGGCTTCTCTGGTGGCTCAGTGATAAAGAACTCACTTGCAATGCATAAGATACAGTTTCGATCCCTGGGTCAGGAATAACCCCTGGAGAAGGAAATGGCAACCCCGTATTCTTGCCTGGGAAATCTCATAGACAGAGGAGCCTGGTGAACTGCAGTCCATGGGCCCTCAAAAGAGTTGAACATGACAGAGAATAAACAACTCAATAGCAGATATCTTCCATTTAATGCAGTGAATTTTACTAGCATTTGGCACTCACTTCTAAAGAAATAGTGAGGGTAGGTGTTCAGCAATGGCTGTACAAGGTCTCTTAGAAAAGAAACATTCTAAATTAAAGCTTAAGGCAATGTGCAATCAGCTCTGACACAAATACCATACCACAAATACCANATGATCCACCCATCTTGGGTTGTCCTACAGGCATGGCTTGGTTTAATTGAGTTAGACAAGGCTGTGGTCCTGGTGTGATTAGATTGACTAGTTTTCTGTGAGTATGGTTTCAGTGTGTCTGCCCTCTGATGCCCTCTTGGAACACCTACCATCTTACTTGGGTTTCTCTCACCTTGGGCGTGGGGTATCTCTTCACGGCTATTCCAGCAAAACACAGCTGCTGCTCCTTACCTTGGATGAGGGGTATCTCCTTACCACCACCATTCCTGACCTTCAACATGAGATAGCTCCTCTAGGCCCTCCTGCGCCTGCACAGCCACCGCTGCTCGGGTTGCTCCGGCCACCTGGCCCTGGCCTTGGGCGTGGGTGGCACCTCCCAGCTACCTCCCTTGGCCTCCGGCTCGAGGTGGCTCCTCAGGGTCACCGCCCCTGGCATCGGGCACAAGGTGGCTTCTCCTAGCTGCCCCTGACCTCGGACGCAGGGTATCTCCTCCGGGCTGCCCCTGACCTCAGACGCAGGGTAGCTCCTCTCGGCCGCCGCCCTGACCTCGGACACGGGGTGTCTCCTCCCGGCAGATGACACCACCCTTATGGCAGAAAGCTAAGAGGAACTCAAAAGCCTCTTGATGAAAGTGAAAGAGGAAAGCGAAAAAGTTGGCTTAAAGCTCAACATNTTTTTGCTTTGGCTCCATCCCTTCATTCTTTCTGGAGTTATTTCTCCACTCACCTCCAGCAGCATATTGGGCACCTAATGACCTGGGGAGTTCCTCTTTTGGTATCCTATCATTTTGCCTTTTCATACTGTTCATGGGGTTCTCAAGGCAAGAATACTGAAGTGGCTTGCCATTCCCTTCTCCAGTGGACCACATTCTGTCAGACCTCTCCACCATGACCCGCCTATCTTGGGTTGCCCCACAGGCATGGCTTGGATTCATTGAGTTAGACAAGGCTGTGGTCCTAGTGTGATTAGATTGACTAGTTTTCTGTGAGTATGGTTTCAGTGTGTCTGCCCTCTGATGCCCTCTTGCAACACCTACCATCTTACTTGGGTTTCTCTTATCTTGTGCTTGGGGTATCTCTTCACGGCTGTTCCAGCAAAGCACAGCCGCTGCTCCTTATCTTGGACAAGGGGTTTCCTTATTGTAGCCCTTCCTGACCTTCAACGTGGGATAGCTCCTCTAGGCCCTCCTGTGCCTGTGCAGACACCGCTCCTTGGGTTGCTCCTCCTGGCTGTTGGCCCTGGCCTTGGGCATAGGTGGCTCCTCCAAGCCGCCTCCGCTGGCCTCAGGCTCAGGGTGGCTCCTCAGTGTCACCACCCTGACCTCGATGTGGAATAGCTCCTCCCGGCCGCCACCCCTGACCTTGGACACGTGGTGTCTCCTCCCAGCCGCCACTGGCCTTGGACACGGGGTAGCTCCTCCCGGTCACGCCTAGTGCTTGGCAGTTATTAAAGTCCAAATTAAGGTTTCCCATTTTTGTCCTTTGACCTTCTAGCTTGCATTTAGGAAATACACTGTGTTTGAAATACCTCATGTTATTTCCATTTTTCTACCTTGACATTAATGCATTAAACAGTTGTAATAAACAAGGCCAAAGATGATGGTGACTTCGACCAGAGCAAGTAGCAGTGATAGCAGTATAAAAAGGTAAAATTTGGAATATATTTTGAAGGTCAAGGATTGATGACATGTAGTTTGTAGAGTGTGAGAAAAAAAAAAAAAAAGAGAGAGATTTGAAAAGGATAATTCCAAGGTTTTTGATCCTTATAAGGGAAGGAATTCAGTTGATAGTTACAGAGAAAGAAGACAAGGAAAGAAGCAAGTTTGGAAGGAAATAATAAAAGCTTAGTCTGTGCCATGATAAGTTTGAGATAATTATTAGTGGTATTTTTTAGCTAATTTTACAGACAAATTGATTCTGTTTTACATTCTATTAGATGCAGTCCTGGGGAAAAATGAGTAAGTGGATCAGGTTTGGTTTCTCAAACAGAGCGTTAATTATTTTCATTAAGTTGCACTTCAAATGCAATATGCCATGGAGAAAAATGCCTTCAAATATTTTCAATAAAGCTTCTTTCAAAGTATTTATGTTTTCCTTGGAGACTCGCTGATAGTTTCCTTTTTAGTATGTGAAGGTTAAAGTAAAACACATGAGTTTTATCTTCAAACTTGCATACTTCTTTGTTATATTGAAGCCCCACTGATAATTAGACCATATAGCTAAAAATATATCATCACATCTAACTCTAAAATATGTTTTACAATTTTTCCTCAAGAATGGTATCATTACTTTCCTTATAATAAAATGTCAGTTTATTGGTGTCATATGTGTTAATTTTTTTTTTTTTAGTTCACAATGCTATAATAGATACTTAAATGTATTATTGAAGACTTTAACTATTTTTTTCCCCTCTATAGACTATAGCTTCTTGTTAGAAAAATGTGCACATTTTAAATCATTTTAACATTTTAATTCAGTTTCTGCTCACCTCTGGGAATGAAAGCCATGGCTTCATGTATAATATGAATATTTCTGAAAAATTATTATTAGCTAGTGAAGTGCATAAATAATGCTAAATAGTAATGAATAAATATCCCTGATGCTTCACATTCTTTCCAGAATGTGGTGCTATCAATGTTCTGGGTTTGGGCCATCCTAATAGTTACACAGGATTTCCCAAGTGGCCCTAGTGATAAAGAACTCTCTTGCCAATGCAGGAGACATAAGAGATGCAGGTTCAATCTCTTGGTCAGGAAGACCCCCTGGAGGAGGGCATGTTGACTCACCCCAGTATTCTTGTCTGGAGAATCTCATGGACAGAGGAGCCTGGTGGGATACAGTCCATGGGGTCACAAAGTGTCAGACATGACTGAAGTGACTTAGCACACACACACACACACACACACGCACACTAGTTGTGTAGAGGGATCTTGTTTTAATTTTGACTTGTATTTCACTCATCAAAGTTTTGTAGTTTTCCTCATTTAAGTCTTGTATGTATTTCATTAAATTCATATCTAAATATTTTATTGGATTGGATACTAATATAAATAGTATTGTAGTTTTCAACATCAATCCAATTTGTTCATTGTTGGCCTAATAACTTTATAACCTTACAAACTTGCTCTAATTGGTAACTAAGTTCCAGGAAGTTTTAGTCAGTTCTTTAAAATTTTCTAAACAATCATGCCATTTTCAAATGAAACAAGCTTTATTTCTTTTTGCTTAATCTACATATCTTTAATTTTATTTTCTTGTTTTCTTACAATACGTAGAACTTTCAGTATGGCATTGAAAAGTAGTGTAGACAAGGATGTGCTTGCCTTCTATCTGATCTTAGTGGAAAACTTTGTTTTTCATCATTAAGTGTGATGTCAGTTGTAGGGTTTTTGTAGAACATTTATCAAATTGAGAACATTTATCTCTATTTCTGGCTTACTAAAAGTTTTTTTTTTTTAATGAATGAGTATTGAATTTTATTAAATCCTTTTTATTTGCATCTGTTAATATGATCATGTGATTTTCCTATGGATTTGTTACATAAATTGATTATTAAATCTTGAACCAGCCTTGCAGACCTGCAAAAAACCTTACTTGGTGAGATAACTCTTTTTGTACAATATTGGGCTCGATTTGCTAATATTTTATTGAGAGAATTTTTGCATCTGTGTTTGTGAGATATTATTGGTCTGTAGTTTTGTTTTCTTGCAATTTTTTTGCCTGGTTTTGGTATTTTGGAAATGCTGGCCTCATAGTATGAGTTATGAAGTATTCCCTCTGATTCTATTCACTGAAAGAAATTGTGGAGTGTTTTGTATAATTTCTTCCTTGAAAGTTTGGTAGAATTCACCACTGACCTGATCTGAGCCTGGTGTTTTCTTTGAGGGAAAGTTATTAATTATTAATTCAACTTATATTATAGATATAGGCCTATTGAGGTTATCAGTTGATTTTGTGAGATTTTGAGAGATCTTGTCTTTCAAGGAACTGGTCTATCTTATGTAAATTATCAAATGTGCAGCCATTGAGTTGTGTTTTACATAAAACGTTTTTTTAACTCTCCATATATTTGGGGGTTTTCCAATTATCTTTTTGTTATTGTTTTCTAGTAAAATTCCATTGTCAATCCTGTTAAATTTGTTATAGTTTATTTTATACGGCCAGAAATTGGTCTTAGTGAATGTTCCATGTGGGCATGAGAAGAACGTGTATTCTGGTATTGTTGGATAAAGTGGTCTATGGGTATTGGTTATATCCAGCTGACTGATGGTATAATTGAGTTCAACTATGTTGTTAGTGATTTTCCACCTGAGGGATCTGTCCATTTCTGATAGAGAGGTGTTAGTCTCTGTATATGCAAATGGATTCAGTTTCTTCTCTATGCAATTCTATTAGATTTTGGCTCACTTAGTTTGATCCTCCATTATTAGATTCATACATGTCAAGGATTATTATGTATTTTAGAGAACTGACCCTTTATTATTGCTTAATTATAACATTCCTTGCTTTGAAATGTGCTCTGAAATTAATATTGCCCCTCCTGCTTTTTTTATTAGGTTAGAATTACATATTTCTCCTCCATCCATTTGCTTTTAAGTTATGTACCTTTATAGGCTAACCTGGTGGCTCAGACAGTAAAGAATTCTTTTGCAATGCGGGAGACCTAGGTTCGATCCCTGGCTTGGGAAAATCCCCTGGAGGAGGCATGTCAACCCACTCCAGTATTCTTGCCTGGAGAATCCCCAAGGATCGGGGAGCCTGGTGGGCTTCAGTCCATGGGGTTTCAGAGATTCTGACACAACAGAGTGACTGAGCACAGCACGGCATAGCACTTTTATATTTAAAGTAAATTTCTTATAAACAACACGTAACTTATCCTTTTGTTTTTTGATCCATTCTCACAATTTCTGTGCTTTAATTGCTGCTTTTAGACCATTGACTTTGAAAGTGAGTATTGATATATTTGGATTAATATCTGCCATATCTCTTACAGTTTCTAATTTAATGTCCTTGTTCTTTGCTAGCCTGTCTTCCAGTCTTTATCTGATTTTTGTAGTTTTATTGACATACAGTTACGTGTATTCTTCTTTCTTATGATATTAGTTTTACTTTTGTTTTTTACTCTCTTAAGTGGTTGTCCTAGAATTTGCAATATACATTTCCAGCTAATGTAAGTTCACTTTCAGAGTACCTTTTATAACAAAATAACCCCAGTCCCTCTCTTTTCCTTCCCCTTGTATCACTGATATTGTCCATTTCAATTTATAAGCATATAAGTATATATATGTATAGATATATATACATATTATATATAGGTACATAAATATGCATAGTCAAATATATTGACTTTATTTTAGACACCAATATCTGTTAGATCAATAAAAAATAGAAAAAATTTTAACAGTTGTTATTTTGCCTTCACTTAAGTTTTTTTGATATTCTTTTTTACCTTACATAAATCTAAGGTTTTACTTACATCATGTTCTTTAAATAACTTATTTTAACTTTTTTTTTGGCAAATAACCTCTCAGTTCAGTTCAGTTCAGTTCAGTTGCTCAGTTGTGTCTGACTCTTTGCAACCCCATGAGTCACAGCACGCCAGGCTTCCTTGTCCATAACCATCTCCCGAAGTTTACTCAAACTCACATCCATCGAGTTGGTGATGACATCCAGCCATCTCATGCTCTGTCGCCCCTTTTTCCTCCTTCCCCTAATCCCTCCCAGCATCAGAGTCTTTTCCAATGAGTCAACTCTTTGCATGAGGTGGNATGCTCATGAAGGACACTTTTGACCGCTTGTCAAAAATTTGCCCAAGTGGGGTTCAGCACTTGGATTGTTCAGGCTGCTTTACATTTATTTTGGTTAAGTGTAATAACTTTGTCTTTAAATTAAAATCCTACATAATAACAAATCTCCCTAGACTTAAATACTTACTTGTGATGTAGAAGTTAGAAAACAAAAAATTCTGCAGTTGTTCAAGTTTTACAATAATGTTACTTTCTTCTGTTTATAAAAATAATGTTCCTCTTAACCATATAAGATCTTGATTTTCTTGTATTTGAATTGCCTAGTCTATAGAAAGCAATAGGCTAATTTTTTTCAACCCAGTTCATAATATATCCCTCATACTTGCCACAAAATGTAATTAATAACAGGCAAATCCACTTGGAAATTTTTAATGACTTATAAAATTGAATATAGTCTCCGCGCTTGTCAAACACAACACACACACACAAACACACACGCACATAAGGCTTCACTGGTGGCTCAGACAGTAAAGAATGCAGGAGACACAGGTTCAGTCCCTGAGTTGGGAAGATCCCCCGGATGAGGGGAATGGCTACCCACTCCATTATTCTTGCCTGGAGAATCCCATGAACAGAGGAGACTGGTGAACTAGAGTGCATGAGGTTTCAAAGAGTTGGACATGACTGAGATACTAACACTTTCATATATATATATTTCATCTATGTATATGTGTATACACATATATTGTGTATACACATAGATGAATGTATATGTGTATACACATACATTGTATATGCACATATACATATGTGGAATATATAATTTTTTTATTTATATACTATTTGGTCTTAAAGAAATTTAAAAAAAAAAAGGCAAAGTGTTCCTGAGCCTTGTATGTGCATTTCTGCCCATGAGTTGGAAGAAGCTGAATTAAAGGAGGGGTTTTATGAACAGAAGTAGAGGGTAGTCTTCTGCCTTCTAAATTCTTTTTTTTTTTTTTGTCTTCTAAATTCTGATAGTGTGCAACTTTAGGATATCATGGAAATGATGATGATGCTTGATGATTTAGTTGCTAATCCATATCCGACTCTTGCAGCTCTGTGGACTGTAACCTGCCAGACTCCTCGGTCCATGGAATTCTCTGGCAGGAATACTGGAGTGGGTTGCCATTCCCTTCTCCCGGGGATCTTCTCAACCCAGGAATTGAACCCCAGTATCCTGCACTGCAGGCAGATTCTTTACCGACTGATCTACAAGGGAAGCTCATCNGGTCCATGGAATTCTCTGGCAGGAATACTGGAGTGGGTTGCCATTCCCTTCTCCCGGGGATCTTCTCAACCCAGGAATTGAACCCCAGTATCCTGCACTGCAGGCAGATTCTTTACCGACTGATCTACAAGGGAAGCTCATCACAGAACTAGCTAATGTAATAAATAAAAGCACATATCACAAAGTGTAGACAACTCAGAGTGCCTCACCAAGGAAAACAAGTGCTCTTCTTTTCATACTTAATGGCTTAGGATTTGAATTTCACTTTTACTGATACCAGAATCTCTATTCTCTTTTGGTTTCCTTGAGCCTGGTAGAATTTGTTTGCTGCTGCTAAGTCGCTTCAGTCGTGTCTGACTCTGTGCGACTCCATAGATGGCAGCCAACCAGGCTCCCCATTTCCTGGGACTCTCCAGGCAAGAACACTGGAGTGGGTTGCCATTTCCTTCTCCAATGCATGAAAGTGAAAAGTGAAAGGGAAGTCGCTCAGTCGTGTCCGACTCCTAGCGACCCCATGGACTGCAGCCTACCAGGCTCCTCCGTCCATGGGATTTGCCAGGCAAGAGTACTGGAGTGGGTTGCCATTGCCTTCTATCCTATTATATTTCAGCCATCCTGAATCACTTTGCTGTAGATTTTATTTTGTAAGACACATTGAAAATTTTTGTCTTTTAATATGTGGGTTAAGCCTATTAACATTTATTCTTCTCACTTACATGTATTGTTCTCAAACACTATTATCATAGTGTTATATGATTGTAATATTTGACATATCATAATCAGTCATGTCCGACTGTTTGCGACCCCATGAATCACAGCATGCCAGGCCTCCCTGTCCATCACCAACTCCTGGAGTTCACTCAGACTCACGTCCATCGAGACAGTGATGCCATCCAGCCATCTCATCCTCTGTCGTCCCCTTCTCCTCCTGCTCCCAATCCCTCCCAGAATCAGAGTCTTTTCCAATGAGTCAATTCTTCACATGAGGTGGCCAAAGTACTGGAGTTTCAGCTTTAGCATCATTCCTTCCAAAGAAATCCCAGGGCTGATCTCCTTCAAAATGGACTGGTTGGATTGCCTTGCAGTCCAAGGGACTCTGAAGAGTCTTCTCCAACACCACAATTCAAAAGCATCTATTCCTCGGCGCTCAGCCTTCTTCACAGTCCAACTCTCACATCCATACATGACTACTAGAAAAACCATTGCCTTGACTAGACGGACCTTTGTTGGCAAAATAACGTCTCTGCTTTTGAATATGCTATCTAGGTTGGTCATAACTGAACTGAATACTATAGTGGGCTTCCGAGTGGTTCAGTGGTAAAGAATATGCCTGCCAGTGCAGGAGAGGTTGGTTTGATCCTTGGGTCAGGAAGATCCCCTGGAGAAGGAAATGGCAACCGACTCCACTGTTCTTGCCTGGGAAACCCCATGGATGGAGGAGTCTCAGGTTACAGCCCATGGGGTCAAAGAGTCAAACACAACTCAGCAACTAAACAACAACAATAACAAGTACTGTATTACATAAAAGGTTGTATGTGTTATATAATGCTATGTATAATATATTGTGTGTGCATGCTCAGTTGCTTCAATCGTGTGTGACTCTGCCACCCTATGGACCACTAGGCTTCTCTGTCCATGGGATTCTCTAGCTAAGAATATTATAATGGATTATCATGCCCTCCTTCAGGGGATCTTCCAGACCCAGGGATTGAAACCACATTTCTGGTGGCTGCTGCATTGCAGGTGGATTCTTCACTATCTGAGCTACCAAGGAAGTCCCATGTATGATATATACTATGTGATTATTATAATACTTTATATTGAGGGTGGGAGGAGAAGGGGACGACAGAGGATGAGATGGTTGGACGGCATCACTGACTCATGGACGTAAGTTTGGGTAAGCTCTGGGAGTTGGTGATGAACAGGGAGGCCTGGCATGCTGCAGTCCATGGGGTCACAAAGAGTCAGACATGACTGAACAGCTGGACTGAACTGATAGTGAAAGTCACAGTCATGTCCAACACTTTGTGATCCCATAGACTGTAGCCTGACTGGCTCCTCTGTCCATGGGATTCTCAAGGCAAGAGTACTGGAGTGGGTTGCCATTTCCTTCTCCACAGGTTCAATATCTCCAACCTGAGGATTGAACCCAGGTCTTTTGCATTGCAAGCAGATTCTTTACCAACTGAGCCACTAGGGAAGCTGGTGATATTTTATGTTTTTGTAACATTTTGCATGATTCATTTGTGACATTTTCTATGATTCTCTATTAATTGTGCATTTTCTTTTATTTATTTATTTTTAACTTAGGTAGTTTGTATTGGTGTTCTGGAATTACCATTGTATTTCTAACTTTTTGATGCCTGTCTACTTAGTTCCCTGTCTACTTTCTGTGCATTCTGCTCTATAGTTTACACATTTTATATGGTATCCTTAAACTTATATATCATCCATATACGATACATAACCTTTGTTAATTATTAACATTTATTTCAATGCATAACATTTGTAAATTACTCATCCATCTTCATCTTCACTTATTCTTCTGTTACATGTGTGTATATATATGTGTTATATGTGTCTAGACAAGAAGGTTAGAAATAGTAGCCATCCTTCTTTTGCTTAGTTTTTCCCAATTATCATCTTGTCATGAATCTCACTGATAGATGCAGAATTCCCTAAGTACTTACATATTAAAACTTGACATATTAATATTTTCTGTAAGTTTGATATTTGGAAGAAAATTGGTACACACCTTCTTTGACTAATTTTTTTAAATGCTGTTCTATTGTTGCCTTGCTTGGCATGCTGATTTTCAAAAGTCTGATTCTAGTCTAGTTCCTTTTGTGTTCATGCTATTTGGCCTTTTGCCTAGATACCTTACGGATTTTGCCTTATATTTAACATCCTGTAGTTTAATAAAATGTCTTTGATTTAGATTATCAATCTGAAATCTTGCATCCTTTATAATATCAGCATCTCAAACAATAAAATCTCATCAAATTCTCTAGCTGCATCACAGAAGTTCTAATATGTTGATATCGATCATGATATTTTCTAATTTTTCTTGAAATTTGTTTTTTGACACACAGGTTATTTGAACATATATTTTCTACTTATTTCCTCAATGGAGGTTTTCCTAATTTTTTCCTGTTGTTTATTCCTAATTAAATTCCTTTGTGATTAGGTAATACATTTTGTAAGATTTGAATCCTTTTAACATTCATGGACCTTTGTTTAATGGCCTAGCATTAGTTCTCTCCTTGGTCAGGTTTATGCATACTTTAAAAGGATGCACGTTCAGTGACTGTGGCTGGATGGACTGTTTTATAAGTGTTTTATAAAATAAAACTGTTGTTCAAGACTTCTATAAAACTTCTGGTTTTCTACCTTTTTTTTTTTCATTTATTGAGATTGCTAAAATGAAATGTCTGAGTAATTGGGAAATTATTTAAGTATTTTTAAATTTTATTAGATTTAGCTTCATATATTTGAAAGCCATGTTACAAGATGCATATATACATTTATAATTGATCCATTCATCTAACATCTAGGCTCTTTCGACATCATTGAATATATTTTCATTTCTATTCATATTTCTTTTCCTACAGTCTATTTTGCCTGATACTAATTTAGGCTGTTCAGCACTAACATTCCTGTGTACATGGTATATCTTGTTTCATGTCTTTACTTTAGCTTATTTATATCTTCATATTGAAAGAATTTTTCAGGGAGATAGTGTATAGTGAGAATTAGTACTTTCACCCTGTCTGTATTATGTGTATGGAAGAGACAATTAGGAAATAAATTAATATAAGAAAAATCTTAAATTCTAGAGAAAGCAAAAGAGAAAGACAGAATAAGGAACCCAGTAACAAAAGATGGTAGGCACCTAGAAGCATGCCAAGATTTTAAGAAATACTGAGAAACAAACAAGAAATAAATACTGTGCATTCAAAAATGACAACTAGATTTAGATGTTACATTAAATTTGAAGTTGTTTATTGAATGGAATAAGATTACATTCCAATTATGTCCATATATTTCAATAAAGATATTCTTCATAGTTAAATCTTCAGGGGTTTAGGAAAAAGTGAGTGTATGAGTGTGCAACAAAGATAACTGGCAAAAGACAATATCAGGACCCAAAACCCAAACCAGTGATTAAGGGTAGATAAAATAGGAAGAATAACTCATAGTCTGGCTGATCCTAAACTTTGCCACATCCTAAACTTACTTTCCATCTGTTCCTCACAAAGCCCTGGTTATCACAAATCTCCACAGCATGTAAAATAATGTTTCAGTTAAGTGTCTTAACAATATTATAAATAGAGGAAACTCCAGAGTACTGATACCCACCTAGGAATGTCATAATGGGTGTGTTCATGCTACATCACTTCAGTCATATCCCATTATTTGTGATCCTACAGACTGGAGCCAACCAAGCTCCCCTGTCCATGGGATTCTCCAGGCAAGAGCACTGAGTGGTTAGCTGTTCCTTTCTCCAGGGGATCTTCTTGACCTAGGAATGGAGCCAGCATCTCTTACATCTCCTACATTGGCAAGAGGATTATTCACCACTAGCACCACCTGTCATATTGGATGCACTCTACTAAAATGACATTCCTCATTTGGTGTGATAATTGTCTTTTGGATTGTAAATCATATATTGATTTTATAATATCTTTATGAAAGGAAGGGAGACACAACTTCCAATAGACCTAGAAATTTATTGAGATGTATTCAGTGGAAACCATGACAGACTTTATTTTCCTTGGCTCCAAAATCACTACAGATGGTGACGGCAGCCATGAAATTAAAGACACATGCTCCTTGGAAGAAGAGCTATGACAAACCTAGATAGCATATTAAAAAGCAGAGACATTACTTTGCCAACAAAGGTCTGTATAGTCAAAGCTAAAGTTTTTCCAGTAGTCATGTACAGATGTGGGAGCTGGACAATAAAAAAGACTGAGCACTGAAGAATTGATTCCTTTGAACTGTGGTGCGGGAGTACACTCTTGAGAATCCCTTCAACAGCTAGATCAAACCAGTCAATCCTAAAGGAAATCAACCCTGACTATTCATTGGAAGAACAGATGTGGAAGCTGAAATTACAATGTTTTGGCCACCTGATGCAAAGAGCTGACTCATTGGAAAGGCCTTGATGCTGGGAAAGATTGAAGGCAGGAGGAGAAGTGTACAACAGAGGATGAGATGTTAGGATGGCATCACCAAGTCAATGGACATGAGTTTGAGTAAGCTCCAGGAGATGGTGAAGGACAGGGAAGCCTGGCATGCTGCAGTCCATGGGGTCGCAAAGAGACATAACTAAGCAACTGAACAAAAAATTCAAGTTTCAGAAGTTTTAAAACATTCAGTTTAGTTCAGTCCAGTCGCTCAGTCGTGTCCGACTCTGCGATACCATGAACCGCAAAATACCAGGCCTCCCTGTCCATCACCAACTCCTAGAGTTCATCCAAACTCATGTCCATGGAGTTTGTGATGCCATCCAACCAACTCATCCTCTGTCATCGCCTTCTCCTCCTGCCTGCAATCTTTCCCAGCATCAGGGTCTTTTCAAATGAGTTAGTACTTTTCGTATCAGGTGGCCAAAGTATTGGAGTTTCAGCTTCAAAATAAGTCTTACCAATGAACACCCAGGACTGATCTCCTTTAGGATTGACTGGTTTGATCTCCTTTAGCCTTTTCTAAAACCAGCTTGAACATCTGGAATTTCACGGTTCATGTATGCTGAAGCCTGGCTTGGAGAATTTTGAGAATTACTTTACTAGTGTGTGAGATGAGTGCAACTGTGTGGTAGTTTGAGCATTCTTTAGCATTTCCCTTCTTTGGGATTGGAATGAAAACTGACATTTTCCAGTCCTGTGGCCACTGCTGAGCTTTCCAAATTTGCTGACGTATTACATGCATAAATCAAGGGATTAAAAAAATAGAGAGGTGATGTTTTGTTACTGCTACTTCTGGTTTTGAATTTTCAGTATTTTATATAAAGTATGTTAATCACATTTTGTTGTGAAAATTATTTTGCATATAGTAAAAATAGTTTTATGTTATTAGGGAATTTTAGGTTATTGTATGGCATAAATTTAAATCCTCTCTTTTTTAATATTTTCATTATGAATATATGTTCATGCTAAAGATTACTCTCTTCAAATAACCATGGAAATCCTACAATGAAAATCATAAGGTTGAATTAGGCACAAGATTGTTAATCCTTAACATGAAAACATAATTAATAATAGGAAATAGCACAGTCAATAAAGAAATTTAATCAACTATCTGGTGCCAAAGTTTCTCTTGGACTTTAGAGACATTTGCATATAATAAAGACTTCCCTGGTGGCTCAAAAGGTAAAGCGTCTGCCTACAATGCAGGAGACCTGGGTTCAATTCCTGGGTTGAGAAGATCTCCTGGAGAAGGAAATGGCAAATAATAAGCTGTCTAATTAAATTTAGCTGATTAGAAACTTCTTGTATTAATAATGCACTGTTATTTCTGCAACCGTTTCTTCTTTTTTTGTTGTTTTTAGTTGAAGCACAAAGATTTGCCATAAGCAACAAAACTCAGCAACTGATTCATCTGTTTTACACAGCCAGTCTGATGGATGACCTTGAAACAATAAGAATAATTTCAGGTTCATTATAATGTTGAAGTCTATGTATATCATATCTAAATTTCCTGCTGTCTATTAGTGTAAGTAAAAATAGTAGCTCAGCACTAAAAGGTTCAGAGGTTTAACTATGTTTTATTGGTTCTTCAAATTTCTTTCATCTGGAGTCCTCTCAGAAACTAAATAACTTTACTGATCAAAAGTCTTTTTATTATAATAATAATAATGCAAGCCTTTTCTAATTTCCATAAATTCATTTTTATGTTCTACTTGTCACAAAAATGTCCATGAAATAATTACGAATTGGAGATTTGTGGACTTCTAGAAAGCAATTTACATGTTGCTTGTAACTANTTTTTATTGTAATAATAATAATGCAAGCCTTTTCTAATTTCCATAAATTCATTTTTATGTTCTACTTGTCACAAAAATGTCCATGAAATAATTACGAATTGGAGATTTGTGGACTTCTAGAAAGCAATTTACATGTTGCTTGTAACTATATATACATATATATTTTTTACAACATGCCAACATTTCTTCTTCATAAACTGAATTTAAAATTTAAAAATCTGCCATTGCCATAAAATTGTGTATCTTTTCTTTCTCAGGATTCAGGTTTCTAAGTGAAGAGAGGCACTAAGAGGGAGACAGATTAGCTTCTCTCACAGGTCAGTAAAAATGACGGCAGAAGGAGAACTCATTTAATATGCTTTAATATTTGCTAGGCTTCTACTATAAATTTCACTCACATTATTTCATCACGCTTAGCAAGCACTTTTCATACAGTATTTCACTTAATTTCACCACAACCAGGCAAGATATTACCTAATCTTGCATTTTTTAAGGTTGTGATAACAAGATGAAGAATATTATATCTTCTGCTCAGACATTTGTGACTCTATGTTTCTATATTGTGTGTGCCTTGTACATACCTGAAGGATCTCATACATGAGCAAAGAAGCTACATGTCAGTGTAAAGGAGCTTGTCACTTATATTTTTAATGGAGGCCCCTTCTACTATTATGGATGATGTTCCTCAAGTGAAAGTTGTTTTTTCATATATTGAAAGTGTTCTATTAAGTGTTCTTTAACCTTAAGAATTCCCTTTGTCTTCAAACATGTTCTTTTTGCCCAAAGCAGTTTATTCAGTTCAAGTGTCCCTGGGAAGCATTATTAAGTGGATGGGAGACTTATGATTCTGGTCCACCATCACCAGTTACCTCCTCCATTGATCGGATGTAGCAGAAGGTAAACTTTTACAATTTACATAGCCTTTAACACTATCCTACTAAGATAAATTTTATCTCAAACTACTCTTCTGAATTTTAATTAGCAATTAAGAAGTTCTTGAATTGAGTTTCTTTTACAAACTTTCCCCATCTACCTTACATGTGTTAGATACAGTTTATCGCACAAGCTCACTCGGCTCTGTTAGCAATATGAAGACTAATATATTTTCAGATGCTCAGTTTACTCTTCTCCATTTAGCATTATTTACACTAGTTCATAAATGTTTTTTGATTTTTATTTCTGATTCTCCCTCCTTTGCCATCTTTTACTCTTTTCTTGAATGAGAATTTCTAGGTATTTCTTTTTGGTAAAAAAAAAAAAAAAAAATCTATACCTCTGAGTTTATCCTTATTGTGCTTTGTTATTTGATTCTCTTTTGATTTCATTTGGGATAGCTTAGTGATTAATTTTGCCTCTTTATTCATTTATTCACTAAATGATAATTCTTGTTAAGTGCTGAGTGTGTATGTGTACATATATATTTAATTCTTGCCAGGGAAATCCAATGGACAGAGGAACNTTTCATTTGAGATAGCTTAGTGATTAATTTTGCCTCTTTATTCATTTATTCACTAAATGATAATTCTTGTTAAGTGCTGAGTGTGTATGTGTACATATATATTTAATTCTTGCCAGGGAAATCCAATGGACAGAGGAACCTGGTGGGCTGTGGTCCATGGGGTTGCAAAGAATCAGATACAACTGAGCAACTGAACACATATACATATTCCTCAGGGAGGAGATAGGATGACATTAAAATGGCATTAAAAGCTAGTTCAGTTCAGTTCACTCACTCAGTTGTGTCTGACTTTTTGCGACCTCGTGAACTGCAGCACGCCAGGCCTTCCTGTCCATCACCAACTCCCAGAGTCCACCCAAACCCATGTCCACTGAGTTGGTGAGGCTATCCAACCAACTCATCCTCTGTCATTGCCTTCTCCTCCTGCTCTCAATCTTTCCCAGCATCAGGGTCTTTTCCAATGAGTCAGCTCTTCGCATCAGNGGCCCGTGTGTTGAGAGTAGACAAGAGGGAAGATGGACGGGAGCAGAGAGATTGGTAAAGAGGCTGAGGCCTCAGTTGAGAGGGGAAGGAGCCGTGGCTTCAGCCAAGAAGTAGTGACATGTGACCAGGATCTGGATCGAGGTTAGATCTGCCAGAAATCAATATGAGTTAGATGCACAGCTTCATGGCTTCCCCAGGGTAGCCACATTGCACTTATCACCTCATTTCTCACACTCTTCAGGAGTGTCTTCTCATAGGTGGTCATGAGAGAATGAAGGGTAAGTTCCTAGCCTTTCTGGAATTCTTTCCGTAACTTGAGGAAGGTTCAATTCCCAGCAAACATCTTCAGGAAAAAGATGGCACTGACATGACAGATGTTCTTAATATTAAGCTCATTTTGTGCAGCATGTATGGCATAAGCCACCTTAAAAATGATACCTTTTAAAAATGTTATTAAAAAGTTAGGATAATCTTGAAGGTATTACATAGTATAATCATTTTCATCTGGAAGGTATTACATAGTCTCTGAAAGAAGTATAATCATTCTCATAAAAAAAAATCCCCTTACATTTTGAGTAATATGTGGGTTTTATACTTGAATCCCTGGAGGGATTGGGGAAGTGTGGTAGGGAAACAGAACTACTTTTTTTCCAGTGAGTAATTCTCAGGGTGAATTCTTCAGGAGAATTGTTTCAGTGGGGTATAATTCATATACCATAAAATTTACCCATTTTTTAGTGTACAATTCAGTGGTTTTAATAAATGTAAAGAGCCGTGTAGCCATCACCATAATCTAATTTTAGATAATTTCTCAAAGATCCTTCATGACCGTTTGCAATCTTCTCCTGTCCCATGTATCCAGAGGAATGGTTTTGTTACTCTTAGGAAAGTCTAGAGTTCAGAAATGGCCATTCATTTTGTATAAAAAAGATCAAATGAAGAAAAATTATGTTTATGCTCTAGTTTGAACTCCTTAGGCAAACAGAAAATACAAGCTGTCTTAAAACACAAAGATAATGATATTTTGAGNGAATATGCTGTCTAGGTTGGTCATAACTTTCCTTCCAAGGAGTAAGTGTCTTTTAATTTCATGGCTACAACCACCATCCACAGTGATTTTGGACCCCGGAAAAATAAAGCCAGCCACTGTTTCCCCATCTATTTGCAATGAAGTGATGGGACTGGATGCCATGATCTTAGCTTTCTGAATGTTGAGCTTTAAGCCAGATTTTCACTCTCCTCTTTCACTTTCACNCATCCACAGTGATTTTGGACCCCGGAAAAATAAAGCCAGCCACTGTTTCCCCATCTATTTGCAATGAAGTGATGGGACTGGATGCCATGATCTTAGCTTTCTGAATGTTGAGCTTTAAGCCAGATTTTCACTCTCCTCTTTCACTTTCACTGAGGCTCTTTAGTTCTTCTTCACTTTCTGCCATAAGGGTGGTGTCATCTGCATATCTGAGGTTATTGATATTTCTCCTGCAGTCTTAATTCCAGCTTGTGCTTCCTCCAGCCCAGCGTTTCTCATGATGTACTCTGCATATAAGTTAAATAAGCAGGGTGACAATATACTGCCTTGAGGTACTCCTTTTCCTATTTGCAACCAGTCTGTTGTTCCTTATCCAGTTCTATCTGTTTCTTCCTGACCTGCATACAGGTTTCTCAAGAGGCAGGTCAGGTGGTCTGGTATTCCCATATCTTTCCCATCATTACCAGTCCTTATAGGTATTTATAGGACCATGGGAAATGGAGCATTTAGTTCTATTTGAATGCTTCAGAAAGGGCTTCCATAAGACAAGGGAGACTATGCTAACTCGTGAAATGTCCAGCATGCAACCTAGAAGATAAAAACAAAGCACATTTCAGGCAGGAGGAAAATGGCCCCCAAACTTTTACTACAGCATAAGCACAAAATGGAATGGTAACTTTTGGAAGCTGTTTAGAAGTGAACAGGAGCTGCAAGTCTGGCAATTAAAGAAGGTTGGAAGAGTGAATGACGACCAAGCAGAATTCCACTCAGAGCTTCCCCTGTGGCATGCCCCCACCCCACAACATTAGGATAAAAGTGAGGCTTACCCAAATTCGAATTCGTCTTGTCACAGAGATGGATGGCCACTTGAGTGGCCTTTGGATGCTTAAGTGAAACAATATTTCTGGGTGTGTCCATGAGAGTGTTTTGGTGCTTGTGCTTGGTTATTCCGTGTCCGATTCTTTGCAACCCCATGGACTGCAGCCCAGTGTCTGATTTTTTGCAACCCCATGGACTGTAGCCCAGCAAGTTCCTCTGTTCTTGGGATTCTCCAGGCAAGCATGCTGGAGTGGGTTGCCATGCCCTCTTCCAGTGGATCTTCCCAAGCCAGGGATCGAATCCAGGTCTCCTACATTGCAGGAGGATTCTTTACCATCTGAGCCACTGGGGAAACCCAAGAATACTGGAGTGGGTAGCCTTTATCTTCTCCAGAACATCTTCCTAACCCAGGAACTGAATCAGGGTCTCCTGCATTGCAGGCAGATTCTTTACCAGCTGATNAGTGGGTTGCCATGCCCTCCTCCAGTGGATCTTCCCAAGCCAGGGATCGAATCCAGGTCTCCTACATTGTAGGAGGATTCTTTACCATCTGAGCCACTGGGGAAACCCAAGAATACTGGAGTGGGTAGCCTATATCTTCTCCAGAACATCTTCCCAACCCAGGAACTGAATCAGGGTCTCCTGCATTGCAGGCAGATTCTTTACCAGCTGAGCTACCAGGGAAACCCTGGGTATTTTGGAGAAGATGACAATTGAATTAGTGAAATCCATAGTGTAGACTACCTTGCCCAGTGGGGGCACCATCTAATCAATTGAGAACCGAATAGAACAAAAGGCAGAGAAAGGAGGAATTTGACCCTTTTTCTTCCTGCCTAATTGCTTGAGCTGAGACATTTATCTTCTTCTTCCCCTGGTGCTCCTGGTTTGAAACACTTTAGACTTGGACTGACTCATACCACTGACTCTCCTGGGCCTTTAGCTTGCAGATGGCATATCATAAGACCTCTCAAACTTTGAGTGAATAGATTCCTTATAATAAATATCTTTCCATACACACAGACACACANGGATGGCATTGAAACATGTATAATATCATATAATTAATGAATCACCTGTCTAGGTTCGATGCAGGATACAGGATGCTTGGGGCTGGTGCACTGGGATGACCCAGATTGATGGGGGGGGGAGGCGGGAGTGGGGTTCAGGATTGGGAACAAAATGTGTACACCTATGGCGGATTCATGTTGATGTATGGCAAAAACCAATACAGTATTGTAAATTAAAATAAAGTAAAATTTAAAAATAATTTTAAAAATCAAGAGAAATTAATGGAAAAAAAGAATTTTCCAGTTTGTTGTGATCCACACAGAAGGCATTAGTGTGGTCCGTGAAGCAGAAATAGATTTTTTTTATGGAATTCTCTTGCTTTTTTATGGAATTCTCTTGCTTTTTATGGAATTCTCTTGCTTTTTGCAATTTGATTTTCTGGTTCCTCTGCCTTTTCTAAATCCAGCTTGAACATCTGGAAGTTCTTAGTTCACGTACTGTTGAAGTCTAGCTTGGAGAATTTTGAGCATTACTTTGCTAGAATGTGAGATGAGTGCAATTGTGTGGTAGTTTGAACATTCTTTGGCATTGCCTTTTTTTGTGATTGGAATGAAAACTGTCCTTTTCCAATCCTAAGGACACTGATGAATTTTTCCAAATTTACTGGCATATTGAGTGCAACACTTTCACAGCATCATCTTTTAGGATTTCAATAGCTCAGCTGAAATTCCATCACCTCTGCTAGCTTTGATCATGGTGATGCTTCTCAAGGCCCACTTGACTTTGCATTCCAGGATGTCTGGCTCTAGGTGAGTGATCACACCATCATGGTTATCTGGGTCATGAAGATCTTATTTTGTATAGTTCTTCTGTGTTTTCTTGTCACCTCTTCTTAATATCTTCTGCTTCTGTTTGGGCCATACCATTTCTGTCCTTTATTGTGCTCATCTTGCGTGAAATATTATTATCTTAGTATTTAATTTTCTTGAAGAGATTTCTAGTCTTTCCATTCTATTGTTTTCCTCTATTTCTTTGCATTGATCACTGAAGAAGGCTTTCTTATCTCTCCCTTGCTATTCTTTGGAACTCTGCATTCAGATAGATATATCTTTCCTTTCTCCTTTGTGTTTAGTTTCTCTTTTCTCAGCTATTTGTAAAGCCTCCTCAGACAACCATATTTTGCCTTTCTGCATTTCTTTTTCTTGAAGATGGTTTTGATCACTGCCTCCTGTACAGTGTTATAAGTCTCTGTCCATAGTTCTTGAGGCACTCTGTCCTATCTAATCCTCTTCTCCAATTAGACATATTTTCAGATGTTTCAGATGTGGTTAATTATATTTAAAATCTTCCTTATTTTTTGAGTCAACTTTTTTTCCCCCGAATGAGTGGTTAGGTTTTATGGTTTTGTTTCCTAAATTAATCATTTATTATGCTCTACTATTTGGTAAAATTTTAAATGTACTAGTCAAACTTTAAGAAAAATTGCTAAGTTAGTAAGATTTAGTAATTTCAGTTACTTTCATCACCCCAGGTAAAAATTTTACTTCTACCCCTGGTAGTGGTAGTGGTTTAGTCACTAAGTTGTGTCTGACTCTTTTGACCCCATGAGCTGTAACCCAAGTGTCTACTCTGTTCATGGGATTATCCAGGCAAGAATACTGAAGTGGGTGCCATTTCCTTCTTCAGGGGATCTTCCCAATCCAGGAGTCAAGCCTGGGTCTCTTGCAGTCTCCTGCGTTGCGAGCAGAATCTTTTACTGACTAAAGCCGCCCAGGAAACCCCCACTTCTACCCCTGGGTTGTCACTAAATGAGGAATTGTGTTGACAAAGCCCTGATCCTGGTGATGTTGTGGGAAGAAGGGAAGGAAGCTGATGATGGATGATTTCCTTTCAAAGTGCATCAGTGATTTTTCTATCCTGTAGTGATTCTTGTGTTTCCCCAGATAGCTGAATTACCTGGGGCAAATTCCATTTTTTCATATCCAGCGTTTACATTGAATGCTTATGTTTAAGATTTTATATGTTAGAGAACAGTGTTTAAATTATCCTGGGCAAGCTTCAGAAGCTAACTGCAGTGAAAAGGGTAACAAGTGGCAGTATCACCTTGTCTTGTTTTCATAAATGAATTACCCAGTTAAATATCTCAGCGAGTCCTGCTTCGAAGCTCTTGTCCTCAATTTACAGATTACTTCAAGTCATTATTAATTTCTGGAAAATTCATTTTATTGGTGATAATCTTTCATTGCTTCTCTAGAGTGGAAATTTCTCAACTCGATCCAGTGACACTGTCAGTCTCACCCATCCTGCTTTACATGTTACACAACTTTATCACAATCTGGGACTGACTGCTATTCTAGCCGTGATATTTCAGTATCAAAATGCATTCATTTGTTGTCGTTTTACCTTTCTTTCATTAATTAATGCATTTCATTCATTCTTTTTTTGTTTTTGTTTTTGAAAAGTTAGAAGAAAATATGGCATAAGCTTCTGCTGCTGCTGGTTCTACTGCTGCTGAGTCGCTTCAGTCATGTCCGACTCTGTGCGACCCCACAGATGGCAGCCCACCAGGCTCCCCCGTCCCTGGAATTCTCCAGGCAAGAACACTGGAGTGGGCTGCCACTTGCCATTAATGAAGAGTTTTAAAAAAGGAATTCTGTGGATTTTTTATATGGTGAATTTTAAGAGTTAATGTTACAGTGAAAAAATATTTGATATTTCAACAATGCTAACTTTTTGTGTGGCATTAACAAATATATTCTAGGAAATAAAAATGTCATGGTATACAACTTTATAATGTGAAATTCTGAGAAAGTGGCAGTTAAAGTATCAAATACAATATCAGGACTCACTTAATACATGAACATAAAAATAGTTTGATGGCTGTGACTTTTTTCTTTTCCTATCAATAAATAGAATGTCTGTAAATATTTTTAAAGAAAAACAATACTTGTGCAAGTTATTAAATGTACTGCTAATCCTATACCCATAATACATAAATGCCATCTACAATAGTAAAAATTCCATTTTGCATTGCATATATTTATCTTTGATTCACTCAAATAGCGCCTATGGTAAAATCTCAAGAATTTAAAATGAAGAAGGAATGTTTCTGGGTAAACATTAAAAAGTTTGTTGTTAAGATGCCTAATTGCTCTAATTAAAAAAGGATTCAGTAATTCTATTGCAGCTTTAGTAACATGATCATTAATTAGTAGCTGCATGTAATTTATATATTCCCCATTGGGGAATCAAACCCNGAAGAAGGAATGTTTCTGGGTAAACATTAAAAAGCTTGTTGTTAAGATGCCTAATTGCTCTAATTAAAAAAGGATTCAGTAATTCTATTGCAGCTTTAGTAACATGATCATTAATTAGTAGCTGCATGTAATTTATATATTCCCCATTGGGGAATCAAACCCTGGTCTTCCACATGACAGGTGGGGATACTCACCACTGTACTAACGAGGACAGCAGTTTATATATAGGTCAAAACAGTTAAAATGAAACTCCTTGAAAGATACACTAAAAATATTAATTATGCAAATTAGTATATAAATAGATATTTTTTCCCTATTATATTGTAGGGTGAAGCATAAAAAATGCTTTTGTAAGGTAGGCTGGATGAATCACCAAGAGGAAAAAATAAATAAATGTAGCTATATAATTTAGATGGGTGAATATGGCTAGGTCAATTTTGCTGTAAATTTGATGGGCATTTTAATATTTAACAAATGATGCATATCTATTTCTTTCAAAATATCTGGGAAATGAGTAAGATGAAGATTGTGTGTGCTTCCTTAATAAATTTGTAATGATGCTGTTTCCTTGATGGTAATGTGTAAGGTTCTGATTTTGCACCTATGAAATACTTAAAGATAGAGAGGAATTTATACACTATGACTAAAATCATTTACTGACAAAATATGACTACTTACTGTTTAATTTGGTTACGAACCAAGAGAAAATATGATACAAATGTTTTCTCAGCACATTTGTTGGATATTTATCATGTTGCCATATAAAAGAAAAGTTTTCACTTAACTTGAAGGGTTGGTTGAATGATAGCTTGAAAAGAATCTTAAAGGAGCAACTATTTTAACTAATGGAAGATTAAATGAGATAACTACTAATCCATTTCCTAACTGAAGATTTCATGATTGTACAGGGTGGACCTTAAGGAAAATACATTTATCATCTGATTCATAAGCAAGCAGACTTACTCATAAGAATTATTGAGGTAGTACATGGAAATATCTGCCAGAAGGAAATTTGTGAATTTCCTTATTCTGATATGTTTATGTATTTTCCCTTGAATTAAACAAGAGAGCCAGCAAAAAATAAGCTCAATTTACAACTAAGGTTGAGTAATTTGAAATAAATTTCACAAAGAAAGTTACAAATTATATTTATATTATTTGGGTCATTCTTTTAAAAGAAAGTGAGGAAAACTTTCTTTTCTCAGAATAAAGAGTTTTTTCCACTTTGACTTAAATAAAAGTGTCTATTGTATCACATCAACTGCCCCTCTACCTTCCAGTATCATGAAAGAAAGTGAAACCATTGGTCGCTCTGTGGTATCTGACTCTTTGTGACCCCATGGACTGTAGTCTGCCAGGCTCCTCTGTCCATGGGGATTCTCCAGGAAAGAATACTGGAGTGGGTAGCCATTCCCTTCTCCATGGTATCTTCCTGATCTAGGGATCAAACCCAGGTCTCCTGCACTGTTGGAAGATTCTTTACTGTCTGAGACACCAGAGATGCTTAGCTTCAGTTTATTTATTAAGTATAATGTGAATCCCTATAGGTTTAAAATCTTAGTGAACTTTCTATCTTATACACATTTTAAAAACCAGAGAAAAAGTTTGTAGTCATCATAGCACTATTTATTGGTAGTGATGAATCCTATTACATTTATGACTGTATTATATCAGTTAATGCATTTTCTGTGCAATGATGCAGTTCCACCCCTGACATCCATCAGCAAAATGAATCTTTTTTCAAGGTCTCTGCATGAATACTAAACAAATCAATAGAAAATATGCAGAATCAAAATGTGGAAGATAAATCCTTGTTAACTGTAGCTTGACTAATGCTGTTATTCAACACTTATTTGAACAACTACATTTTCTTACACTGTAATATACAAACACCCACCTTTTCCAAGTTAAACTTATTTTTGTTCCAATTATCAATTTTGGTAATCAAAGAGGACATTGGATATTTTAGAGAGAAAGGGGAAATATGGCAGGAATTATATAATATTTCCCCACATATTAGATGTTACTATTTAAGTTCTTCATAACTGTTCCTTTCCATACAGTCTGTGTCCTCTCAGCTGATATGTTGCTGGCATCAATTTCCTCCTATCAAAATTGCGTTTCTACTTTCTGTTTTTCTCTCTGGCAATATCATTATGATGTTAACTGCTGATGTCAAAATACCATCTCTATTTATCCCAGAAACAGAGACGATAAAGAAGTGTGAGGAAAATGTCATTTTCACTAGGATAATCTCCAGTGATATTATCCCACAAACTTTCTAGAATATTTTTATCCTCTTATTATTTTCTCCCCTACTTCTTTTCACAAACAGTTGATCTTGAAATCTAAACATCCAATATACTGCTAGGAGACAAGTGTCCCCCTGCCTCCTCTGTCTGAACAAGCCCATTACAAACTTCTTGTGATTGACTTAAATACTTGAGACAGTATTTTTTTGTAATAAATACTTTGTCACAGCCCAGGTTCGCTGCCCCAGGTGGCTCAGTGGTAAAGAACCTGCCTGCCAAAACAGGAGACGTGGGAGACGTGGGGTCGATCCCTGGGTCAGGAAGATCCCCTAGAGAAGGAAATGGCAACCCACTCCAGATTCTTGCCTGTGAAATCTCATGGACAGAGGAGCCGGGGAGCTACAGTCCACAGGGTCAGAAAAAGTCAGACACGACTTAGCTACTAAACAACATAGCCCAGGTTCAGTGACTATCATAACTTTGTGATGGTAGAATTTGTCAAGGAGGTTCACAAAAACATTTTGAACAATCATTTTAAATCTTATTTCACCTATCATTTAGGTTTTGCTTAATACTCCATTTCAAAGGTAAAAGAATAATAAAAAAATTAATACATTCTTTAGGGTAATATATATCTGAAACAAAAAAGGATATATTTGCTCAGTGATAATTCTGTTGAGATTTTTTTCATGCATCTACAGTCTTAATTCTCATTTTGTTTTGCTAGATGAGAAAATGCCCAAAGAAATCTATTATCAAGGTTACAATTAGAGTGAACTAGTGATTGGGAGTGGGCAGTACTGTTTCCTTAAACCTCCCCTTCTTTTGATTCCTACAAAAGATTTCATGAATTTTTTGGATATTTTCCTTATTATGATTTTATTGTTCTTTTTCTTTTACTAAAGGTTTTACATTATAAGAAAATAAACAGCAGCCTGTAATTATAAAGACATTCCAATCTAACTTTAGGAACAATGGTAATCAGAAGGGAGTATAAGTAAAAGGCAGTTGAGGGAAGTTTAACAAATATAGGTAAGATTTGTAGCAATCTTTACTTTATCGATATTTTCATGCTTCTTACTTTGAAATATTTCTTGGTTAGCTTATAGTGAAAATTCGTTATTAAATGTCATTGTTGGCATTGCAGGATCCCTGATCCCATGAGTAGCAATCAGCTCAGTGTCACCTGCCTGCTGTTACGGTTTCCCTCTCTCTTTCCTTATTAATTATTAGGGTCTAGGTTTGGGAAAACTGGAGATTCTTTCTGATTAATTGTGTTTCAGTCATTTCCAGCTTTATTTTTTTTTTCAGCAAGGTCCAGGCATAGTACAAGCATTCTTATGTGAATTTAAACTTTATTTTTATTAATGAAAAGTTAAAGAAAAACAGAGTTGTCATACTGTTTAAATATGGCTGTCTAAAAAAAGATGTTATTCGATGTTTTTTCCATCCAGTTTAGTATTATCTGTAAAACATGCTATATGTATGTGATATTTGATTAAATTATTTTAAACTATATCTTTTACAAAATTTCTTTGACACACATAAGAGCAAAGGAAATTTATAGTAATCATGAGAGAGTATTTTATCTTAAAATAATTACATGCAAAAATAAGAACAGTGCAAAAGTCAGTGAATTTCCCAAATACAAAATAGGTCTAGTAAAAAATATTTTCATCCCAATCTTACAGAGACTTTCTAAGGAATTATGTCAGCCTTTTATAATTCATGGAGAGAAAGACCACAAGATATTTGTGATTTAAATAAAGTTTAACTAAAAATTAATAAGTAATTTATTTTTCCTAATGACTATAGTATTTGAATGGAAGTAATCATCATTTATGTGTTTTGGTTATTTGTTGGGTTTTTGGGTTTTTTTTTTGCTGCCTACTTAAATGTGATGCAAGCCTTAGAAAGGGTAGATATCTATAACATTTTATATTGAATAGCATATGCTCAACTGTATGATCTATAGAATACATATGATTAAACATAATAAGTACATGATAGGAATAAAGTTTAACAGAAGAACATGCTATAAAACTATGTAAGTAGAAAGCATGAATCTTCAGTTTCCAATAATCTTTTGACAAGATCAATGAAAAATTAGTCTTCTTTAAGTCTGAAAAGATGATAAAGCATCACCTTAACTCCATAGGGCTTCTCTGTGGCTCAGAGGTTAAAGCGTCTGCCTCCAATGCAGGAGACCTGGGTTCGATCCCTGGGTTGGGAAGATCCCCTGTAGAAGCAAATGGTAACCCACTCCAGTATTCTTGCCTGGAGAATCCTATGGACGAAGAATCCTGGTAGGCTACATACAGTCCACAGGGTCACAAAGAGTCAGACACAACTGAGGGACTTGAATTTCACTTTAACCCTGTCAGATATTTTATTTGAAGATATATAATTTATCTGTTGGAATTAAAAGTGGAGAATTAGCCATGTGCCTTCTTGAAAAAATGCAAGCAAGTAGCTAAGATCCAGATGAGAGGAAGATGGTTTAGAATGTGCCCTAAGCACTCTTTCATTACTGAAAATGATGAAAATGCAAAGACGGAGTTGTCTTACACACTTTTGAAAAAGTCTTAATTCTTTTCTTTTTGAAAGAAATATGGTATAAAACATTATCATATTTTTTTGCTTGTATGAAATCGGATGCTGCTACCTACAATAATTTTAAAAGCATTCTCTATGCTGCTTCTCACAATACTCTGGATCACCTATTGTTTCCTAATAATGGAGGATGAATATAAATATTGTCATTCACTTCAGGATTCTATACTGTATGTGAATTCTGGGGATTAGGGAGGGAGGGTGGAGGTAGCCCCAACACTAGGGGAAGAATAACCCCTATTCTGTAGGACATTTTTCTTGTTCATTATAGTCTGACACATGCAGGACAGTAAAGGTATAGGTTAAGATCATTTTAAGGGTTGTTGGCATAATGTTGTGGGAAATTCTTATTGATGGTTTATATTTTTGTTACTAGAGATTGAGTTCATTGAAATTATGCATGAATAGCAGTGCCATAGGTTAAAAAAGAAAGAAAGAAAAGAAAAACATTTGAAACATCCACTATGGAGAGGATGGGGGAAAAAAGTAAAACGAATTAGGAACAAAGGTTTTCGGGGCACTAATCAGAGCTCAGTTGATGCAGAGTTAGGAAGTCAATAAAGAGATAAATCTGAAGCACTGTGGCTTTATTTTCCATTACACTTCATCAGTCTGAGAGTTGCTAATGAGAAGCTAGCTGGTGGATTGATCTAGGGTAAAAGAAATTCTGTTGTTTTTTAGTCACTAAGTCTTGTCTGACTCTTCTGTGACCCCATGGACTGTAGCCCGCCACGCTCCTCTGTCCATGAGATTGGAGTGGGATTCTATTTCCTACTCCAAGGATCTTTCCAACTCAGGGATCAAATTCACATCTCCTCCTTAGCAGGCAAATTCTTTACTGCTGAGTCATCAGGGAATCCAAATGTACTCCTAGTATAAGGCAGAAGAGCCTAATCATGGAGTCTAACAAACACAGAGATGTTCACAGAACATGCAGTCAATATGGTAAGGAGAAAATGAGGGTCAAGAGACTGGGAATATGTCTGAGGCCCAAGAACATTCATTGAATAATCCCTGGGTGATAGAGAAATGTGGTCAGAAACTTGCCTATTTGACTTAGTTTCATAAAAAGGATCATTTCAAATGAATGACAAGATTTGGACAATTATCAAAAAAGAGTTTGGATAACATGGATAAAAACTGAAGGTCATTGGAGGAAAAAAGTCAATAAATGCAATTTAAGAATGTTGCATGGACTATCAAACCTGAATATTCATTGGAAGGACAGATGCTAAAGCTGAAACTCCAATACGTTGGTCAACTGATATGAAGAAATGACTGCTTGGGAAAGACCCTGATGCTGGGAAAGATTGAAGGTAGGAGGAGAAGAGGATGACAGAGGATGAGATTGTTCGATGGCATCACCGATTCAATGGATGTGATTTGAGCAAACTCTGGAGTTTGGTGATGGACAGGGAATCCTGGTGTGCTACAGTCCATGGGGTCCAAAGAGTCAGACACGACTGAATGACAACTGAACTGAACTGATGGGCTATCGATATAAATTTGTCCAGATTCATAGAGACAAATGTGTTAATTTCAAGCCTATGTTTTAACATTGAAAAAAAATATTGAAATTAAAATTCTGGAAAAAAGTTTTATTTAGTTTACCTAAAATATCAGCATCAGTCAGTATTTATAGGACACTTTTGTACTTTCCAAAAGATGTGTATTTCCACCATTCAGCTTTTTAATTTGTGGCAATGCAATACCTTAGACTGCAAGGAGGTCAAACCAGTCAATCCTAAAGGAAATTAACTGAATATTCATTGGAAGGACTGATGCTGAAACTGAAGCTCCAATAATTTGGCCACCTGATGTGAAGATCCAAGTTATTGGAAAAGACCCTGATGCTGGAAAAGACTGAGGTTAGGAGAAGGGAATGACAGAGGATGGGATTTTGGGTGGCATCACTGACTTCATGGACATGAGTTTGAGTAAACTCCAGGAGATAGTGAAAGACAAGGAAGCCTGGGGGTACTGCAGTCCATGGGGCTGCAAAGAGTTGGACATGATTTAACAACTGAACAACAATAAGTAAAGATAAGAAATGAATATGAAGCACCCTGAGATGTTTTAGGAATCACAAGCATTTAAAAATAGCTAAAATTTCATGTGTGAAAGGAGTGGTGAATGGGGGAGATTTTGACTAGAACTTGTGGTATAGATTTCTCTCCTTTTTAAGAAATAAATAGATCAAAAGTGTACATTGAGTGTGCTATTTCAGTTGTCTGTATCTGAGAGAAATATATTAATTATACAGTGAATCCAAGTAAAACACGGCACTTTCTTTAGAAACAACTTTCACAGAATCACCCCAGCCCCTAGAAAACAAGTGTTTTTATGGTGTTAATATTGTAAACTTAAGTCTGTGAGAGGAGAGTGAAAGTTTTAATTGCATCCTAAAATTGATTTACATCATGTTACTAGGAAAAATGACACAGAACATTTGTGAAGTTCCAAGATTGATAGAAATGTATAGAAATAAAGCTGCAGCAAAACAGTTTTAAGACATGCTAAGAAAGTCATTTGATCCTATATTAAAAAATATCTCCACTCACCCTTGAATAACTTTTTAATTGACTATTAGCCTATTTATTAAGGTGAAGAGTAAAACAGACTCTTCTGTGAAGACTCTTACTGTGAAGATAAAACAAAAGTGTTTTTAAAATTATGCAAAATATTAAGATAGAATAAATTTTGCCCAGAGAAAGATTTATTTGTTTTTGACATTGTTAATAGAAGAATATAATTGCAAATTAAGTTTATTATCATTTTTATGCCAACATCTTTTTTTCTGAACTTTTCACTGAGAACGTCGTTGGATAAAGAATTACAAATTGGTGTGTTTCGTTTCAGAAGTACATCAAATGTTAATGCACTATAGAAAGCTCTTTCATAAAGTAATATGAGCATCTGTGTTCTGGGAAATCTTTTCAACTATTACAAATTTTATTCTGCCCGATTTATTTTGTTCTTTTCTTTTGTCCTGATTCCACAGTAAAGAAACAATGTGGAAACACCCTAAAATCTGTAAGAAGCTGTTTTTCTAATATGAAAATTTGACTTTATCCTGGTATGTCCAGTCCAGTGGCCCTTTTCATGTTTTTAATCTCTTATATTTTTCTGCAAATTTCAACATCCACCTTTTTTTTTTTTTTTTACTCATTCAACACATATTTATTGAGTACTTTGAGGATGTGAAGAACTGTTCTAAGATGTAGAATTAGAGTGGTAAACCAGGGCCTAATGGCCTGTCCTCATTCGTGTTACATCAGAACTTTAAACTTCACAAGACATAGTGGAAGTAATAGCTCAAACTCATATTTCATAGATGTCCATAATCAGGATGGAGTAAACCTGTGCAAATTTACAGAGCTAACAATCTCTCCCTCCTAGATTCCTTTGCTCTCTCATTGATACAGTGATTTTCTAAGGCAAAATTTTAGTATGTTATCCTATCTTCTTCTTCTTTAATATCTAGAGTAGTCCTGTGGTTAATATCATATCAGTTAATCCTTTTACATAAATTATTTTTAAAATATCAATTCATTTGTATTACCATGGTGATCACATTGACCCATAATTTTATGATTTCATGGTTAGAAAGATACAAAAAAATCTCCTCCTTAAACTCTCTGAACTCGCCTTTATAAAATTTTCCATTTCATCCTGAGCCACAAGGCAACAACAGGTAACAAAATGATGGCACCCCTTTTTGTTTATAGCTAAATCGTATTTTCCTTTTCCTGTGTTATATTTGATTAAGTATTTATTACGTATTTCCTTAGCTTCTGACCTTATTTCTGTCTATAAAAACATATTTTGTTTTAAGTTGGTCTTTGTTCTATTTCTTAGTTAAATTTTTGTATGTTTGTTTCCATTCATTGATATAACCCAACATATACTTGCCTAGTCGCCATTCTCCCAAGCCTGTGTTGGCATTCAGAGGTGGTCCAACCACAAAGGACAGGGAAGTCTGGTATGCTGCACTCCATGGGGTTACAAGGAGTCATAGGAAAGGCTGGTGTGCTGCAGTCCATGGAGTCGCAAAGAATCAGGCATGACTTAGTGGCTGAACAATAGCAAGAAGGTCGTATTATGTGTGAGGTAGAGTTCTAAGACTTCCCCCATTGTAACTCATTTAGAAATCATAGAAAACACTATAAAATAGTATAATATATGATATCCCATTTTTTAACATGAAGAAGCACATCGTAGAGGGTAAATGCTGAGGTCACAAATCCAGAATTCAGATTTTAGCAATGTGTTTGGAAAGGCCACTCTCTTATATCCCTTTCCATATAGATTGTGGCAAATCATTCTGATGATTATAGCTTTATCTTGGGGATAAATTAACTGTAAAGAAGAAAGAAATGGCAATTCAACCTCTAGCTTGAACTGTAGATTGAAGGATGCCAAGGCAGCAGTTTATCCCTCATAAGAATTGAAGGATTTACTCTTGGAATTTTGGGGTCTCAAGTTCATAGTTAAGCATATACCTATGGAAAAAAAAAGTCTGTTCATTCTGATAAAAACTCATTATTAATTTTAACAGACATTTGACTCTTAAAGTAAACATTAAAAAACTGATTAAAAATCTCTTCTCTGAAAGAGTGGTGGAGTGAAAGTTTATATTCCATTTTATCCTTTTTAAATTATGTATACAGTTAAAAAGATATCGATGCAGATTTTTATTGTATATCCTGTCTAGTTTTTGACCACGTTTTCATGGTGACTAATAATTACTAAGATACCTTGATATTCTTAATTTAGAATATACCCTATTATCCATAATTATTATTTAATATTTGTATAATATTTAATATCTAAAAATCTCTATGAATCTTCAGAGAAGTGTCAAAGCCTATTAAAGCTTCTAAAATATGAATAAAAGTATGCTTACATTTGAAACATTATCTTAACAGTATATTATCCTCAAACTATCATAAATGTAGAATTACTTAGGAAAGAAATATTTTCAAATGAAATGACATGGAAGAGTGTGTTTGCTTATCAAATCTATGATCTAATTGTTGATGATTTTAGTACTGTTTTAAAAAATACTGAACTTTCCACATTGCAAATTGACATACCCCACCATAAGGAATGAAAAGGACAGACTAGAACTAATGATAATTATATAGAAGGTGTGTAGGAACGACTTTAGCCAAAGTATAAGTTCACTAATTGTAACGGGATTTCTGTCTTTTCATTCTAATTGATGTACAGTTGGCAAGGTGTACAGACTTGAGTGGAAATCTATTCCTAGATGCTCATTATAAGTAAATGCAGTCAAGCATCATCATATCCTAAAAATCTAGACTGAAAATGACATTTCTGGAAGGACCATAGACAGGATGAGTTAAGGTGTTTCAGAATAATCATTAAAATGTGACACAAAACTCTGAGAAGAGTCAGAGAAATATCTTAATCAAATAATTTTATTTTAATAAAGAATATAATTTATTGGTACCTAAAGCAATAGAGTAGGCAATGGCACCCTACTCCAGTACTCTTGCCTGGAAAGTCCCGTGGATGGAGGAACCTGGTGGGCTGCAGTCCATGGGGTCGCTAAGAGTCGGACATGACTGAGTGACTTCACTTTCACTTTTCACTCTCGTGCACTGGGGAAGGAAATGGCAACCCACTCCCGTGTTCTTGCCTGGAGAATCCCAGGGGAAGGGGAGCCTGGTGGGCTGCCGTCTATGGGGTCGCACAGAGTCGGACACGATTGAAGCGACTTAGCAGCAGCAACAGCAAAACAACAGATTTTTCCTACTAGTCAAGCAAACTTGTAAACTTAAAAAAAAAAAAAAATCAGGGCAGAAATTAATTAGTTCAGATGGATGGGTAAAAGTACATAAATAATTATCTATAATTGAATCTGGCACAATAAAAATGGATAGAGCAGAATAGAGGGTACAAAGTCTAGACCTTTCTAAAATTTCATGTACACACAGAATTATTTTCACTGATTCCAAAAACAGCCTCATTTATTGATCTGACAACAGGAGTTTATTTATTTTAACTACATATTAAACACAACAACTGAAAAGGAAAAAGCCATAGAAGCTTATTTCCCTTCATATACAATAGACATATTACGTCTAGACATTAATGCCTCAAAGTTTAGCTAGCTGCTTCTCAGAATATGAGCTTTTAATTTTAATGCAGCATTTCTCTGCCTTTTCAAAGTCTTAATGGACCAAATTCAAAATGTTAAGAAAGATGGATCAAATAATTTCACAATAGCTCCAGGAAAAAAAGAATCAGAGTCATTGGATTTAATTCTGTTGGATGCATTAGTATTTAAGTTTAAATGAAAGCATTGATTTTCAGTCTTAGTTAATATAGATTGAGTAATATTCCTACAGTTATCTATTTAAAGCTAAAATTAAAATATAAATGAAAAATTTCCCTTAAATTCATAGTTATATGGCAAGCCTTTTAGCTAATATTATATTAATGCTATACATATAATTGTAATTTAGAGCAATAGGCTATTAAGTCTCTGAATTATGGTCTCAGAATTGAAATGAATATTTCCATAATCTATATACTTAGTTCACTTTGCATCAGTCATGAAAATATTGGTTTGGCTAAAAAGTTCATTTAGGCTTTTCCATAACATCTAATGAACTTTTTGGCCAACCCAATATAAAAACCTAACCTAGAATTCACACTGTGTGGTTCTTTTACACAGCAGAGAATTGTTTCACTGAATTCCAGGGTTCTATGAAATGACTAATTTATATCAAACTTGCACAGATATTAAACTCTTTAGAGTTGGGGCAGTGTCTTCTTATTTATGATGATTCATTCATCATGACTCACATCTGTTTCTTTGATCTATGTGCTGGCATGAAACAAATACAGATACACTGATGCATGCATGCATGCATGCTTCATCACTCAGTCATGTCTGACTCTTTGTGATAATATGGACTGTAGCCCACCAGGCTCCTCTGTCCATGGGGTTCTCCAGGCAAGAATGCTGGAGTGGGTTGCCGTGCCCTCCTACAGAGGATCTTCCCAACCCAAGGATAAGATCCAGGTTTCCCACACTGCAGGCAGAATCTTTACCATCTGAGCCACCAGGGAAGCACAGATAAACTAGTACATTATGTCTATACTCTCTGTACATATAAAGAGTTTTGAAGAGCTCAACAATTCAAATATATTTTAACATCTGTGGTGGTTGTTGTTGTTTGGTAAGAGATTAAGGGGACTTCCTTAATGGAGAGTTAAATTTGTTCATGAGATTGTGATATGTCAAATATTATCAAAAGGGTTCTAGAACATTCCAAATGAGAGCCTGATTAATCACCACTACTTATGCAAAAGGAACAGAAACATCACCTAGGCTCTGAAACCCACAACTCCTCTTCAACAGAAGAGGAGCCACTTTTGGTTTTGTCCATTTTCTGAAAGATTTCTGAAAAAGATACCCCATGTGCAAGGGAAAAGAAGAAGCTCCAGCAAGATGGTAGAAGGGGTGAAATCATGTTTAGAATCAAACTCCATACCCACCAGAGATATTCAGAGGGCTCAAACAATACCTTATGGGCAGCAGAACCCAGAGACCCTGCAGAGACTGATCCAGACCTGCCTTTGAGTGTTTGAGTATATCCTGTGGAGGTACGGTCAACAGTGGCCTGCTACAGGGTCAGGGGCTCTGGGTACAGCAGTCCGGGGCTGGCATAAACCCTCTTGGAGGAGGTCACCATTAACCCCACCATAGAGGCACTGAGCAGAAACCCATAAACTGCAGAACAATTATACCAAATAAATTCTCACACTGTTAAGAAAGTTCTAGGACCCACAACAGATTTCCCAACCTGGGGATCTGGCAAAGGGACTGAAAGCCCCCAGAGAATCTGAATTTGGAGGCCAGTGGCATTTGCAGAACTTACATACAACTTAAGAAACAAACTCTTGGAAGACACAAACAAAACCTTGTGTGCACCAGCACCCAAGAGAAAGGAGCAGTGAGCCCACAAGAAACTGATTAAGACTTGCCTGTGAAAGTCCAGGAGTCTCCAGCTGAGGCATGGGTTTGCATTGGCCTGCTACAGGGTCTGGGGCACTGAGTGCATCAGTGCATGCACAAGACCTTNAAAACCTTGTGTGCACCAGCACCCAAGAGAAAGGAGCAGTGAGCCCACAAGAAACTGATTAAGACTTGCCTGTGAAAGTCCAGGAGTCTCCAGCTGAGGCATGGGTTTGCATTGGCCTGCTACAGGGTCTGGGGCACTGAGTGCATCAGTGCATGCACAAGACCTTCTGAAGGAGGTCAACATTATATTCATTACTTCCACCATAGTTTTCTTTCAGGTCAAATAACAGGAATGGAACACAGCCCAGCCCATCAACAGAAAATTGGATTAAAGATTTACTGAACATGGCCCCTTGTGGCTGCATGGGGGAAGGAGGGCATAGAGGAGCTATTCCATGTTCAAGGTAAGAAGGGGCGGCCATTGGAGATATCCCTTATCCAAGGTAAGGAGCAGCCATGAAGAGATACCCCACTTCCAAGGTTAGAGAAACCCAAATAAGAGGGCAGGTGTTGCGAGAAGGCATCAGAGGGCCAACACACTGAAGCCATAATCACAGAAAACTAGTCTATCTCATCACACAGAACACAGCCTTGTCTAACTTAATGAAACTAAGCCATGCCATGTGGCGCCACCCAAGATGGGCGGATCAGGGTGGAGAGGTGTGGGGCCCTACATGGGAAAACTTAAAAAGANCTTTGCCAACAAAGGTCCATCTAGTCAAGGCTATGGTTTTTCCTGTGGTCATGTATGGTTGTGAGAGTTGGACTGTAAAGAAAGCTGAGTGTCAAAGAATTGATGCTTTTGAACTGTGGTGTTTGAGAAGATTCTTGAGAGTCCCTTGGACTGCAAGGAGATCCAACCAATCCATCTTAAAGGAGATCAACCCTGGGATTTCTTTGGAAGGATTGATGCTGAAGCTGAAACTTCAGTACTTTGGCCACCTCATGGGAAGAGTTGACTCACTGGAAAAAACTGTGATGCTGGGAGAGATTGGGGGCAGGAGGAGAAGGGGGTGACAGAGGATGAGATGGTTGGATGGTATCACTGACTTGATGGACATGAGTTTGAATGAACTCTGGGAGTTGGTGATGGACAGGGAGGCTTGGCGTGCTGCGATTCATGGGGTCACAAAGAGTCGGACATGACTGAGCAACTGAACTGAACTGAACTGAACTAAGTATTGGTTTCTTAAACTATATTGAAATCAGGAATATGTTCATTCTTAATGGGGATGCTCTGAATCAGTTTTTAGTTTTGCTTTTTAACCTGAAGGGGTGATTTCTCCACTTTTCCCTCTAATTTTTCAGTGTAGTTACTGAGAGCCAAAAATGAAACGTTAGTATTGCAGTCCATAAAATCTGTCATAATGTGTTATGATGTATATATTCTACCGTTAGTTTATTTGTTAAGCACTTGCAGGGTTCAAGAATTTGGAGGCACTGAATACTTTTACTTTTCCACTCTTCTCCTGTGAGCTTATTTTGGGAAATATTATCTATGCCAGTCATTTTAAGTCGACTTACTGCAGTGTTGGACTGGGGCTTCCCCCTAAGCTCAGTGGTAAAGAATCTACCGGCAGTGCAGGAGACGCAAGAGACACGAGTTTGGTTCCTGGATCAGGAAGACCCACTGGGGAAGGAAATGAAACTGACTCTAGTATTCTTGCCTGGGAAATCCCATGGACAGAAGAGTCTGGTGGGCTACAGTCCCAGGAGCCACAATGAGTTGGACTCTACTGAGTGACTGAGCATGAGAACAAGTGTGTTTTAAATCATAAATCCACCCACAACTTTCCTCTGGAAAATACAATTAAAAATACAGTTCTTGAACATTGCGGCCATAGGATATATAGTCCCATCAACCTGTGCTATTATACAAATATATGTATATAATATTTATGTATACATCTATATATACATATATATCCAATTATTTTCTATTATCTTTTCCAGAGAAAAGGACATGAATTATATAACAATTTATATTGACCCATATACATATATATGTAAGTATGGTTTTGATTGTGTAAGAGTTGATGAAACTACAAATCTGACTCTAAGTTTTCTAGAAATCTAGGCAAAGGAAGCATCTTATTTTAAAGTTAATGTTTATAACACCTAGACAAGTGTAGCTTAACATAAGCCATCATATCACCCAAATGACATCAAAGGGGGCACTTAAACATCATGCAGATTCCTGTACATCACACAACTAATAAGTCAACAACAACTCTGGGAGGGGCCAAGTGTGTATTGACAAGCTTATCAGGATGTTCCTGTGTACACTGCAGTGTAGTGACAACTAATGATGAGGATGAAGGCACTGCCCATCCTTCAGGTAATAACATATGCCCTGTGCACACTAACATCTTGAAAATGCTCTGTAGGATACGATAAAGATTGGTACATGCCTTTATACATTTGTCCAGACCCACAGAATATAGGGCACCAAGAATGAACTTCAGGGTGATTATGCTGTGTCAATTTAGGCTCATCAGTTGTAGCAAAGGTACCACTCTAATGGGGGATGCTGACAGTTGAAAGCTACACAAGAGCCACGACAGGTGTGATCTGATGAGTGTGTATTCAGTTAGGATACACCAGAAGCTCATAATTTCTTGCCCAAAATATGTACTAAATACTTGAAAGAAAAAAGAGGGATTGGATGATCTTTAACCATACTTAATCGAATTGATTTTTGTTAATGTATGTACTATACAAGAACTTTTGTAGGTTGCCTCTGCAGTCCCCTACAGAAAGGAACATATACCTTCTATCTGGGACAATAAGTGAACCCAGATTTCACTCCCAGCTTCAGACAAGGGTCATCTGCACCTGAACAATATGGGACAGTCACTCACTAGTCTCTCCTAAAGTTCAGTGATGATAGGTAGCTGAAATATTTACTGTGTCTCTCTCTCAGCCAGTAGGAGGTTGGCCTTCATTTCTCAAGGGACACAGTTCTTGGACAACATACTGCCAGAGGAACATTATAATCAAAATATATGACCAAACTATTCCTTCTTTGAGGTTCCTATAGCCCAGTTTTTGGAAATATAAGCTGGAGATTTAACAGGGAAAGATGTAAAACTAAAGTGACTACTATGATTTTATTATTGCTATTTGTTTTTTACCAGAACTAATACATTGTATGAGGAGCTACTAATAAAGAACAACAGTTCAGAGCATCGTGAAAAACCTCCCAAAATGAAATCTCAAATTCTGAAACCAAATACCTATTGGTTAGAGGTTGATTTAACATTGACTGATACCCTTTAAGTAAATATTATTCATACTAAGTTGTTTAATATAGCATTGCTTTATAGTATATAACAGCAGGCATAGCCCAACACTTCAAAAACTGTAAAAGGGTATTAGGTAAATAAAGACTGCGGCTGTAACTTTACAATAGTTTCATTACTTTGGCCAAATCTGGGCAACTTTACAGATATTTTAGTGTAAGAAAGCCCAGGAAAGGTAGTTTGAGCTTAGATGGGTCAGTCACCAAGCTTTTATTTATAACTGATTCTTATAATGAACTCTGAACAGTGTTGCTGGCACAAAATTGGTGTTTAATAAATATATTTTATATGTATGGGACACTTGATGTTTAATAAGTGATTAGAGGTTTTTAAAAACCCTTTCAATTAAAAAAAAGTAATCACAAGCTTTGACTTCTGCACTGTTCCTTATCCCAATTCACAAGGAAAAGCATTGGGTGAAAGTAATGACTTATACCAACTATTCATTATGAACATTTCATTTACGGAACTGGACTGACAACTCCCATCTTGTGATTATGTTGTGTGGAGGTAAAATTGTCCCTTGAATTAATGACAAATGCATCAGGGCCTTTATCCAGTACACTATTTGAAATGATTAAACTCATGGAATGTTTGCTTAATCTATTTTCCTTTTCCATACACTATGCACTTCGCCTGAGGCAAACCCATCTAATAATTTTCAATTGAACAAAACCATAACTCATGACCCAATAAATTATTAAGGAATCCTACATTGCATCTGATTCATCATTCATCTTCCCACAATGGCAGAAAGCCTGCTGAATTCTCTAACAGTTTCTTGCTTTGATAAATAGTTCCATTCAAAAGCTGGAGTAGAGTCATATGAGTTTGTGTATGCGAATTTTTTTTACAAAATTATAATTAAAACTAAATTTTTCACCAAGACTTCATTTAGCAATAATGTTCTTGCTCTAAAAATTGTTATAATCTAGTTAGCATTCATCATTTGCTTCTTAATCCTAGATAGTCCTCCAGAAGTAACCATTATATCCTACCTAAAGTTAGGTTGAAAAATCAGTTACAGAGTGTAGGATACCAAAAGACTGCTTCTCATTCCTTCATGATCTTATTCCTTGCATCTTAATATTCTGAAATAGTCTCTAAAAGTCCAAAATAACATTGTTTATATAGGTATGTTACATAATAGCAGTGAAATAAAGTTGGGAAGTGATTCTGATGTTTGAAAAACTTCAAAACAATAGATCATTGGAGTCTTGTCAGTAGCAAGCAGTAAGCTGTGTGAATGACCTGCCACATGACAGCCAGTCATGTACACATACACTGATGTACATTTTTAAAGCATGGAAATTAAATCAGTATCTGAATTGGTGGATGCAAGATCTGAGATTACAATCCTTCCTAGTAACCAGTTGAAAATTAAACATGATTTTCTCTCTGCTCATATTAATAGTTAGTGATCACATTTTAAAAGTGCCATTTTAATAATAAAAATGAAACAGTTGACAACATCAGAAAATATCACCTGCCTTCTCAGCTGTGTTTTAACACTGGCGTGAGGACAGGATAAGCTACTTAGCAAGCTTGAAAGTCATGCCATTTTTAGAACATATTTTCCTTATTTAAAATTGAAAATTGCCAATAGAACCGTTTTAACAACAATTTTGGAGAAAAAGGAAGAAAAAATAAAAAGCATTGGCAGCTCTATGATTATTCTTCAGGGTTTTCATTCTGTTTTTGGATATTTCTCTCCATTCCATGTTGGTCACAAAGACTAAAGTGCCATTTTGTTTTTTATGGAAGTATGTACTGTCTTCCTTTGAAAGTTAAAATTGTTGCTTTGAATTGTTGCATGTTTTATTGTAGGTTTCCTGTTTTATCTCTCTCAAGGGCAGTGAAGACCAAATACCTGTATTTTTTCTTGGTTGAAAAGAAAATTCATAAGAAATGTAAAAATTTCAAGTTGAATCCATTGTTCAATTGTTTTTTTCCCTTTATTCCTGATGGTACAGTTGAGCTAGATGTCTTTTTGTGGGTCATAGGGGCAAAAAGAAAACAGGAGCAATAATTGTGTGTTCATGCCTGGGAGTTTCCTGAACCCAATTACTTAATCAAAGGTAATGTGCACCTGCAGTTACATGAAGGCAAAAATAACAAGATGCCGCAGGGATGCTGGACTGCCTAGGAAACTTCAGAGACTTGCCCTTCTAGCCTTCCCTCCCACCTATTTGAAGTTTGACTCCTCTGTTTCATAAATAAATGCTTGAGCAAAACCTACAGAATAAAATAGGACATAGAAATAAAACACCCAAATAAAATAAAATTTTTCCAGTGTCCTATAAGTCTCTGGAGTTCCTACCAAAGCAAAGGATAGCACTAGGATCATTTTTCAGGATTCTCATAATCATGATATGTGTATGAAATACTTAAAAGGTCACCATCCATTTGGCTGAGGTAACCAGATAATCCATAAGCTTTGCTGTAAAAACCAGCAGAAGAACCTGATTCTGAGACAATGGGGAATTCCTCAAGCAATATTCAAACCCCGAAGAATCATATCTGCTCCTAAAGCCATCAACATTTATAAACTCTGTCTCCCCACACCAAAATATATATATATATATATGTATGTATGTATGTATGTATATATATCATCTAGCTATAATTTGTATAACAGTGTTTGTAAAACTTGTTAGTGGAGTCCACTCAAAGAGGAAAATGTTTGCACCCCAGGGCCTTCATATTATATTAGTCCTTATAATATGAAATTATTTCAAGTAATAGATTTCCTATATTTTAATGATCATATGTGAAGAAAATATAGACAGAAAGATGGAGAGCACTTATAATTACTGAATCAAGGAAGTAATCAGTTTTATATATCTGGATTATAGGACTATATAATTGAAAAATCAAGTACTATTGATATGAATCAGCAGATTGTAAAGCTCATATAAGAACTGATGTGGAGGCTTAGCCCTCTAATTCCTGGATTGGTGTGTGAATATGGTGTGTGTGAGTGTGTGTATGTGTGTTTCTTGGGTGGTTGTTTAGCTAAAGGTCATTCTTGAAGTCATCATTACTCATTTTATATTTTCCATTAAATTTTGCTCAACAAAACTTTCATTATTCCCAAAAGTTCTGATTTCAAAGACTGCTAAAAACTAGTATTAATAAATACCCAAACTGGAAGACTTAAGCAACTATTTAGACAAAATCATCGCATAGAAATTGAATAAGAAATAAAAACTTTTAAAAATTGGGCCCAAACTTGCCCATTCGTTATTTATGTATGAACTGGCCTTCATTATCAGGTATCTGAGTATAACATATTAAACTGATATTTTTTAGAATTCACTGTAGATATTCTTCTCATCAATGGAAAAAAAAAAAAATGATTTGGCCACAGGTTCCTTGTTGCCTTTCCCTTCTCAGGAAATAGGAACCCACTTCAGTGTTCTTGCTTGGAGAATTCCATGGACAGAGGAGCCTGGCAGGGTGTAGCTCATGGAGTCACAGAGAGTCAGACACAACTGAGTGACAAAGCTCACTCACTCCTTGTTGATTGTGAGGGGTTATGAGAGTGAAAACACACTGACTCTATTTGGCAATAACATGCCATGTAGTTCTTATAACTGAACATGAAAATAAGTGCATTGCTTCATATAGTAAATAATTAAGTAAACATCATAAAGATTATCAGTTTATCTAAGCAAATAAATCCACTAGTACAGGGTAAATTTTCAGTGTATCTTCCTAGTCATCAAAGTATTATATCTCTATATATCTGCATATATTGTAGCTACTGATTCACTAGAAAACACTTCACCCTCAGTTGCACTGAATATCACTTCACTTACTTTCATTCACACATATGTGTGCCTGGTTGTGGTTTACTGAGGTATAATGGGCTAGTCTGGGTTATCTACTTCAGGAAGATAATCCAGGTAGCCAAATTGTTACAGAACTAGCTGGACTGGAATCCCACCATATGTTGGATAAAACATACTCCTGTTGACTTAAAACAAAACACAGCATAACATGAGAGTGTAAATTAAGCATTATTTGGAGCAAAATTAAAACCATAGGCTGGGAGACAGCATTTCAGATAGCTCTGAGAAACTACTCCAGACAGGTAGGGGGAAAGATCAGTATATACAACTTTAGAGAAGGGGGAATACCTGCAGTCAATCATGCATTTTGGCACTGGGTTGCTGCTAGTCCCAAAGATGTAACCATTAATGGTGTCATTTTTTTTTTTTTAAGATATGAGGAAATGCTCATATCTAAATTTTAGAATTTAGAATTGGGCTCATAAAATTTTCTGAAAATAAAAGACCTGTTTTGCCGTTTTTTTCCAGAGCACAGAGTGCCTCATTCCTGCTCTCCACACTTAGCTCATTTCAGGGTGTCTTGAAGGTCAGTACCTGCAGCAGCTCATGAGTTACTTCTCATCATAGATGGCAGGTGCCAATTTGTAGTTGCCATTCCACATATTTTGCACCCTGGAATCCAAGCTAAGGAGGCAGGAAATACCTGGAGAAAATGTTTCTTATAGTGCTAGAAGAAGGGCAAGAAGGCAAATGAAACACAATTCCTCTTAAGGTTGAGTTGGAGAAATGGGCTACAGTCACTATCCTGTTAGACCTTCCAGTACCCAGTAGAAGCTTTCTCCTCCTCAGGGCAGAAGCCCAAAAGAGCAGCAGTAACATGCATTGATAGAATTAAAAATGACTAGAGATCCTTCCCCTCTTATCAAAATATGTCATCTACCTCTCCAATCCTTGAGTCTAGGTTGGCAAAGGAGTGAGTGATTTGCATGCAATGGTTTTCAAAGACCGATTAGACCTTTCCCAACTGTGATCACACAGAAGATCTGACAAGTGCTTGTACACGAGAGCTCACTCAGTTGCCACTCTGCCAAACCCTAAGACAAACACATTAATAAGTCCAGACTAGACTTCTAGACACTGAGAGACCACGTGAAACAGAAAATGAGCTGTCCCAGTTAAACCAAACAGTCTGCTGAACACCAGACAGCAGCTTCTGATTAACTGGCTCCCTCACATTATTGGAGGTGTGAGCAAACACAGCAGAGAGCAATGATGCAGATAAGCCAGAGCAGTGACAGACTGTTTGACCGAAATAAATTGTGATATAATGTTGCAATTGTAAGTAACTATTTGAGGGTTTTTTCTTTGTTTGTTTGGGTTTTTTTTTTTTTTTCCGTTTGTCTGTTACAAAGAGAAAATCTACACAGAACAGAAATTGTTACCTAGAAAGGAGTATTGTCTTCATAAATCCTGAAGCAGATGGTATTGGCTTTGGAACTGGGTGATAGTCAGAAAATGAAAAATCACTAAACACACTGTTGGAGAAGGCTAGAGAAATGGTGCAGAAATTATTACTGAAAGGTGGAAGAAAATGACAACTTATTTATGTCATCATGAGACAATTGCCAATAACTTGGCAGGTGGAAATCTCCCTAATAAACATGAATTTTTCCAGAGAGCTCTAGACAGAATATTGAAAATGTCAGTTGTATGTTTCTAAATATGATAAAGAATTTCAGGAGCAAGGGAAGAAACTTAAAATCACAAAAATAAGTTAAAATGGTTACAGAAGAGGTTTAAATTATAGGGCTGGAAAATAAACTCTACTTTCCTCTAGTCTCCAAGTCAGTAAAAGATTCTTGAAATAAAAGAAAGACTGACACCATAGTTAATGTCAAAGATATGGCTGTACGTGTTAATACCTTCAAAAGATTTAACACAATGCCTAATATACTCTCTTAGCTGCAATAAGAGGCTTTACACAAAGTTGAAACTTACAAAACAGAGAAAGGCCAATCTCAGAAAGAAGTTTTTGTTTTTGTGTTTTTGTAATAAATGGATTATAAACTCCGGGAGTTGGTTATGGACAGGGCAGCCTGGTGTAGTGCGATTCATGGGATTGCAAAGAGTCGGGTACGACTGAGCAACTGTACTGAAGTGAACTGAACCGAAAGATAATATAAAGATTATAAAGATAATGGATTGTAAAGATAATATCCTCACAAAAGTTCTTAAGGGGAATATGGTGGCTTTGACCAAAAGGAATTGAGATTGATCAAATTTCAAGAAGCCTTCAGGTTTGCCAGGTTTCTACAAGCAGGAAGTTTGTTGAGAAAGCTATTAAACCACAAATGTTGGCAATTTCTTAAGAAAAAAAGTGGGACATCTCAGGAAGCAGAGTAAAGATCTCTTATGATGGAGCCAAAAGACATGGAGAACAATGAACTACAGACTAATTCCCACAAGTTAGAACTAAGGGAAGTGGTATATACTACTGTTCAGCAAGCGAGCCTGGCCCACATGTCCAGTGGGATTTCAGATTTTTTGTGAACCAGTGTCTGCTGTGTACATCTCATCCTTCACCTCTTAAACCATGAAGATTTATTACAGTTATCCACCAATTGTCTAGCCATGATATCTGCGAGTGTGAAAAGATCATTCATTTCTTAGTTTATAGGACTAGAAATTAAGAGGGACCACACTTGAGAAACTGCACTGGAAGAGTCTCCTTTACATCTGAACTTATCTGTGTGTGCGTGTGCTCAGTCATTCAGTCATGTAGGATTCTTTGCAGCCCCTTGGACTGTACCCTGCCAGGCTCCTCTGCCCATGGAATTTTCCAGGCAAGAATACTGGAATGGGGTGCCATTTGCTACTCCAGGGGAATCTTCCCAACCCAGGGGTCAAAGCCACATCTCTGATGTCTCCTGGCATTGGCAGGCAGGTTCTTTACCACTGGCGCCACCCGGGGAGCTCTTTGCATGTACAGCAAATAGTAAAGGAATTTTTGCTCATCTTCCTAAAATTGCTAGATACTTCTTATTTTCCTGTTGCAACTAGATGGGATTGATACATTTCACACTGTAAGAAACTTGGTGCCCAGGCTGAAGTGCAGCACAATAGAATTTTAACTTTTTTATCTTAGAACATCCTTTACATCCAACAAGAAAAAAAAAAAANTACTCTCTTAGCTGCAATAAGAGGCTTTACACAAAGTTGAAACTTACAAAACAGAGAAAGGCCAATCTCAGAAAGAAGTTTTTGTTTTTGTGTTTTTGTAATAAATGGATTATAAACTCCGGGAGTTGGTTATGGACAGGGCAGCCTGGTGTAGTGCGATTCATGGGATTGCAAAGAGTCGGGTACGACTGAGCAACTGTACTGAAGTGAACTGAACCGAAAGATAATATAAAGATTATAAAGATAATGGATTGTAAAGATAATATCCTCACAAAAGTTCTTAAGAGGAATATGGTGGCTTTGACCAAAAGGAATTGAGATTGATCAAATTTCAAGAGGCCTTCAGGTTTGCCAGGTTTCTGCAAGCAGGAAGTTTGTTGAGAAAGCTATTAAACCACAAATGTTGGCAATTTCTTAAGAAAAAAAGTGGGACATCTCAGGAAGCAGAGTAAAGATCTCTTATGATGGAGCCAAAAGACATGGAGAACAATGAACTACAGACTAATTCCCACAAGTTAGAACTAAGGGAAGTGGTATATACTACTGTTCAGCAAGCGAGCCTGGCCCACATGTCCAGTGGGATTTCAGATTTTTTGTGAACCAGTGTCTGCTGTGTACATCTCATCCTTCACCTCTTAAACCATGAAGATTTATTACAGTTATCCTCCAATTGTCTAGCCATGATATCTGCGAGTGTGAAAAGATCATTCATTTCTTAGTTTATAGGACTAGAAATTAAGAGGGACCACACTTGAGAAACTGCACTGGAAGAGTCTCCTTTACATCTGAACTTATCTGTGTGTGCGTGTGCTCAGTCATTCAGTCATGTAGGATTCTTTGCGGCCCCTTGGACTGTACCCTGCCAGGCTCCTCTGCCCATGGAATTTTCCAGGCAAGAATACTGGAATGGGGTGCCATTTGCTACTCCAGGGGAATCTTCCCAACCCAGGGGTCAAAGCCACATCTCTGATGTCTCCTGGCATTGGCAGGCAGGTTCTTTACCACTGGCGCCACCCGGGGAGCTCTTTGCATGTACAGCAAATAGTAAAGGAATTTTTGCTCATCTTCCTAAAATTGCTAGATACTTCTTATTTTCCTGTTGCAACTAGATGGGATTGATACATTTCACACTGTAAGAAACTTGGTGCCCAGGCTGAAGTGCAGCACAATAGAATTTTAACTTTTTTATCTTAGAACATCCTTTACATCCAACAAGAAAAAAAAAAAAAAAACGGAAGAAATTCTTCCTAGATTTTGCACACAAGTGTTTCTTAATGGACTTTATGTTTATTGTATCGGCAGACTACTGATAATACAAATTCAAATGTGAATTGGGAAGTGAAGGGAAGAAATGAAACACAGACATGTTTGGACTCCAGAGAGATTAAATCCTTCCTGTGTTAATTTTGTTTTCTTCTCCATCTGCTTCTGATTCTTTGTGCTTGAAGCCATGCCATCAATAAATAGGAAGCAAAAATTGAGGCAACTAGAGTTTTATTTGTGGGTGCACTACTAAAAATCTTTACATTCATGTGGGAAGAGAACAGTCGCCTGACTTCGAGAGGCAGTGGGACAACTACTGTGCAGCTGGGAGCCACCTGAAACCTGGGACAAACACAAAAATGGACAGTTTGTTTCCATTGCTGTTTTCATTTATATTTCTTTATCTATTTTGCTCAAGGCCAGTTTTCCTTATTTGTAACAGAAAAATAAGGTACAGATAGAAAGTGCAGGTTTGTTGTAGAGATACATGGTTGTACCAAGTCATATTTTTCTACCAAGAAAAAAATAAGACCAGCCAAGATACTCTCATAAATAAAAAACATATATTTAAACATTAATGTCATATTTCTCCCAATGAGTCATTTATTTAATAACTAATTAATGTCGATTGCTATATGACTCATCCACTGCATCTATTTTTCTCTATATCAGCATTCCATTTAAAATGCTAATTTAAAATTTCACAGGAAATAATAGAGATGGGCTTTTTTGATGGCCTCATGCAGCAGCAGCATGTTATCACCATAAAAATCTGTTACGAACACAAAGGTGTGTTAACAATAATGCCAGTAATCAAGTACTCAGAATACGGTTGACATTGTGGGGTGGGGGTGTGGGGTAGGAATTAACACCTAGGAATTAAAAATAGACGTGGAAATCCTGTAACTATGGGTTTCTTTAAGTTTTTATAGATTTCAAAAACAACTCCATCCCCCAAAGAATGAAGAAGAGCCAAATATGTAGTTTGCTGGGTTTGGTCTTCCAGTTCTGCACGTTAAAATCAAACATTTTGTCTATGGTTACTGGAAATTGCCCAACATTTCTGGAATATTTAATGTCAATCCTTAAATATGTTTCTCCCAAACACATTCAGCTCTGTTTTAATCAGCACTTACTCTTTGTGCTGCTTTTATATGCCATATGAAATATCAAGTTTCTCCATATGACCAAATTAATGTAGATGGACCAGGGTGAAGAAAATGCAAAGAATAAAAAATTAATGGCATAACAAATACACGTAGTTCCTATTTAAATAAATAAACATAGTTTATGCTTTGTCGGATTCATTTTAGTTTCTTTTAATGCATATGCATTTGTGTTTGCCTTTCATCTGTATCCTCAAATTAGACTATATTTTAGTTCACTTTCATTCTATCTGAAATAAAATATCCAAATCCCCTCTATTATGAGATGAGTATTTGGTAGGGTATACATTAACAAGCTGGGGGCAGGCTAATTACAGGTGTTCAAAAGAGTCCAGAGTGTGGTCAATATTGTCAGCTGAAATAGCAGAGAACACCAAAAACAAAGGTTCACACAAAGTCAAAAACCATGCAAGAATGGTGATTCTTCCAAAGGACAGTGATCAAACCACAAAGACAACTACATTGTCAGTAGATTAAAAAGAGAATGGAAATTAGAAGCCCTATGCCAAGGAAGTGAAGCCAAGAAGATGCGAATCAGAAGTAAAAGATGGAGGAATTAATGTGAAAAAGCATCACTAATTTGGGTTTTAATGTGTCTTCATGAAGTGACCAAGGCTCGGTGGATTGGCCAGACTTGGAGAACTGGCTGGTGTTCATATGGTTCTCTCACATATTAAATTTGTCTTCTTAACCTGTATTCCTCACTGTATCTGATCAAAATGCTTTCCAAATAAAAGATGCACAACAATAACTACTGTTGAATGAATAAATACATGGATAATAAACAGTGCTCTCTAAACCAGATCACTGTATCTTTCTGTCAGTCCCAAAATAAATCTTAATGCTTTTGCTGCTTTGGCAAGTTTTCACAAAATACTCAAGATGTCCTAGCTGCTATAGCTTCCCAGCTCCTGCCATGTGCAGTTTGTCAGAGCTGAAGTGACTACATGAAGTCTCCCATTGCAGACTTCCTTCACCAGCATCGAATCACCCTGGTGATGTCCACTGGGGCTTAGCACTTTCACCTTTCTATTATCTGTTGGACCATGCATTTTTTCCCAGCCTCTGTGGATATGAACTGAGCAAACTCCAGGAGAAGTGAAGGACCGAGGAGCCTGGCTTGTTGCAGTTCACGGGGTCGCAGAGTCAGACAAGACTTAGTGACTGACCAACAACAAAACAAAGAAACATAAGATTCTGAAATGAGTGGTTACATTAACCCTTTCTTTACTATCAACTGAAAGACAAAAATGTCTCTTTATCTCATGCCTGGCCAAGGTTTTTTTATATTTATTTTCCTTGAATCTTTCTCTTGCAGCCAATGCATTGCTAAGTAATTATTCAGAGCAAATGCTCATTTCTGCAAATGAATATATAAGTAATAGTTAAAACGGATTAAGTGACAATCATATATATCATAATAGTTTCTAATTGAATTTTTTCTCAGTGGGCATTAAAATTTTGTTAAGAAAATAATATTGAATACAAAGCACTTCATAATATAGTGTCTTTGACTTCTGTTTCAGCAAGTCTCCTGTGGTTTAATATGTTACTGTTTAAAATTGAATGAAATAAAATCACCAACCATTTGTTTGAAGTGCTTTACTGAGCAGTATTTTCACTATATTTAAATTGCCATCACATACAGTTATAAAACATCTTTTTGTGTATATCATCTCTGTCAACGTGTTCACCCACACTTCATTACTTTTTCATGTATTATTTTATGGGTATTTTTACAAGGATACAGCCGATGTTTGGGGGGGAAAAAGAAATGTGCATGCTCTTAACTCTTAAAAATCATTTTCAAAATCAAAATCAATCTTTTATTATTTATTATAATTAGGCTTTTCAAGAAAATGTTGCATTGAATTTCACAGTCTTTCTATTAGCGTTGGTTTCTCCTACTTTATATGCAGTGCTCAGTTTCCTGGGACTCATAATGTGAATGATGAGGCATAAGCATATAAATATATAATATTTATACATTTTAAATCTTTCTTTAAAACAAGAGAGATGATCATTTTCAAACTATATTAGTCTCATTTATCTCCATGATGCCATTAATGTTGTAAAACGTTGCAGCAACATTACCAACTCCTGAAGGCCTGCATCAGCCTTTAGCTACTCAGCCGCATTATTAGATTGTCAACATAATTCAGACATCTCATATAGAGGGAGCCAACCCGCTGGCTCCAATGCTTTGTAAATGTATTTGCTTGATGAAGTAGCTCTGAACATATTGAGGCCTTTACCATTTCCATGCATATCACACTCACAGAATCATCTCTATCGCTGCTTCAAAATGCACTTAAGATTTACACCTTTGTTTTTCTGTCTTGTACACTTCAATATGTCTCAATATCCAGTCCTCAATGAGCACAGGATGAAAGAAAATGCTACTTAAAAATCAGTATTACATTTCATAGCATTACAAAATGATAGTTTCACTTACTTTTCTAATTAAAAGAGTAGATAAAGCCTCCAAATGTAAATATGATAAAATAACATATTTAAGAAATTCATCCAAATATTTATGGGGTAGAATGGATGCATTTGTTTTGCAATTAATGGGTTTATAACTGCCAGATGAGTTTTACAAATCAAATTCTTTTTTTTTTTAAGTAACAATAAGAGTTCCACTTTTAAAATGAATTCAGAAATGGAGTATATTTGCAAAGATCTAGAACTGAATTTAGCATCAGAGTGAAAAAGCAAGTGGAGATTTGTTCAGCAATGTAACACTTAAAATCACAGTGAACAAACAGTGAATACACAAAGGTGAGAAACAGAGAACTTTCTGTTCATACTGCAAATTCTCTTATCACTCCCTGTCTCCTTTATTTGCAGATACAGAGCTACTTTGAATTGANATGTCAGAGAAAAGTTCTGTGTTCTGACATTCCCTGTTGTATATCCTTTCTTGAATCGGGGTTATCTTTGATTCAGTCTCATTAAAGCTGTTGAAATATTAGGTCAAAATTTTATTTATAAATGATATTTGAAAAGTCAGGGCAATTGGCAACATCATGAAGTGAATCACAGTGGGACCTCTGCCTGCAATAAGCTAGCATTAGTGGGAGAAAAAGCTTTCATCACTCAAGCATCCATCTTTGATATTAGGTCATGTGTCTGTATTATTATCTCCTAATCGGTCATCAGTCTATCTTGTTACTCCGACACAGGAGTCTAAATGGTAAAATATGATTCCCTGTGACAGAGCACTTTTTCCCTTTTAATTTTTTCCCCAACACTCTCCCTATACGTCACTGTTCAGTTGAGGATAAGGAAGTAATTTTCAACTTGGAAGTCAAAGCACTCATCTTAACTACCAAATGGCACAAAATAATTCCACTTGACAGTGGCTGGCACTGTATCTATAGTGCTTCAAGTCACGAAATACTTTTCCAGAACTTTGTTCTTCTCTTCATTCTTCTTTCGCACTCTCTCTCCTCTCACTCTTTTTCCCAGTCCAGTTAAGCTGCACTTCTTTTTATTAAATAGAAGGCCCTGAGCATGCCAACTTATAACAGGCCCAACGGTAAGTCACACTGTAAATGGAGATTTCTTGACTTTTCTTTGGCATAATTTAAGCTCTTTACTCTGAGAACTTTTAAACTCTAGTTCTACTGTTCCAACTATGGTTTAAAAAATGTTCTAAATCAAATGATTAATAATATATGAGGCCCTATACTATATGCTCTCTTAGCAACAAAATAAAATTGTATTTTTTTAAAGTAGTAGCATGCATGCTAAGTCACTTCAGTCATGTCTGACTCACTGTGATGCTATGGAATGTATGTAGCCTGCCAGGCTCTGCTGTCCATGGGTTTCTCCAGACAAGAATAGTGGAGTGGGTTGCTATGCCCTTCTCCGGGGGATCTTCCTGACCCAGGGATGGAGCTCACATCTCGTATGTCTCCTGCTCTGGTAAATGGGTTCTTTACCATTAGAGCCACCTGAGGAGAGTCCCTTGGACTGCAAGGAGATCCAAACAGTTCATCCTAAAGGAGATCAGTCCTGCATGTTCATTGGAAGGACTGATGCTGAAGCTGAAACTCCAATACTTTGGCCACCTGATGTGAAGAGCTGACTCATTTGAAAAGACCCTGATGCTGGGAAAGATTGAGGGCAGGAGGAGAAGCAGATGACAGAGGATGAGATGGTTGGATGGCATCACCGACTCAGTGGACATGAATTTGGATAAACTCTGGGAGTTGGTGATGGACAGGGAGGCCTGGTGTGCTGCGATTTATGGGGCTGCAAAGAGTCAGACACGAGTGAGCAACTGAACTGAACTGAACTGAGAAGCCCCTTTAAAATAGTAGAACAAAAGCTAAATGACTGTGTCTATGGGAGAAGTTTACAGAGGTTGGGAAAGGGCGTAGGCACTGTGTAAGTCAAGCTTCCTAGTATAATGGATTAAATGAAACACACAGACACACTCTGTTGAGAAGCCTAGCAGAAAAAGAAGAGTTGCCCTTTCTTGGTATAAATATTTACCTTAGTCCCTGCTGTTCTACTCTCTACTATTCCTTTACTTGGGTTTGAAAATGCCTTTAATGCTGTCTGGCTGTGGGAAAATGAAAATTGCTTAACATTTTGTATGCAAATTGTATGGTATATGAAAAATATAGAGAGGTAACGCTATCTTCTTCCTATAAACATATATTTGCTCCTAGCAATTTGTAAACCTATGATCAAATCACCTTTATGCAATCCATGTTTGAGTTGACTTGAACCTAGTTACAGTATTTGTAAGTTTGCCGCCAGTGTTAAGGGTTAGCCTCAAGTGGTCTCCTTTGAAAGCCTGGGCTGTTAACCAGGCTACTTTTTCCTTTGTAGATCCTGAGTTTACAAGGACTCCTTTCTCAGCACTGAGATGGTTGAAAGTTCTGCTGAGGTCTTTGGCCTTTTAGTTGATGCTCTGTTACTGTCCTCTTGCTCCACACAACTTAGCTTCTACAGATGCATTGAGACCCAGTGTGAAGCAGACTAGCAGTCTGACTTCTCTCTGGGTCCCTTTCTCCACGTTTTTGACTACTCAGCTTCAGACCTCCTTAGTAACTCTCAGCAGGATTCTTCTATTTTTGTAATATGGCAGAAAGTGAGGTCCTGAACCCCTTATAGCATGTGAATTGTCAATTGTATCAAATGGAAAATTAATGGAGAGTGATGGACTTGGCTGAATTCATGTCCCTCCTCCAAGGATCTTGGCAATTTCATCCTGGCTAACTCAGGCAGATTCTTAACTGATTGAGCTACGAGAGAAGCCCATATAAATAATAAAAAAAAAGAAACAAAATTGAAAATTATAGATAAAGCTCAACATTCAGAAAATGAAGATCATGGCATCCGGTCCCATCACTTTCATGGGAAATAGATGGGGAAACAGTGGAAACAGTGTCAGATTTTATTTTGGGGGGCTCCAAAATCACTACAGATGTTGATTGGAGCCATGAAATTAAAAGGCGCTTACTTCTTGGAAGAAAAGTTATGACCAACCTAGATAGCATATTCAAAAGCAGAGACATTACTTTGCCAACAACAGTATGTCCAGTTAAGGCTACGGTTACTCCAGTAGTCATGTATGGATGTGAGAGTTGGACTGTGAAGAAAGCTGAGCACCGAAGAATTGATGCTTTTGAAGTGTGGTGTTGGAGAAGACTCTTGAGAGTCCCTTGGACTGCAAGAAGATCCAACCAGTCCATCCTAAAGGAGATCAGTCCTGGGAGTTCATTGGAAGGACTGATGCTGAAGCTGAAACTCCAGGGCTTTGGCCACCTCACGCGAAGTGTTGACTCACTGGAAAAGACTCTGATGCTGGAAGGGATTGGCGGCAGGAGAAGAAGGGAACGACAGAGGATGAGATGGCTGGATGGCATCACCGACTCGATGGACATGAGTTTGAGTAAACTCTGGGAATTGGTGATGGACAGGGAGGCCTGGCGTGCTGCAGTTCATGGGGTCACAAAGAGTTGGACACAGCTGATCGACTGAACTGAACTGAAAGTCCTAACTTTTCTCTAATACTATATATTTTTTCAATAATTTCATCATATTAATTTATACTTGCATGGTTCTAGGTCTATAAATAATACTACACAAATGTTATGTTACTCAAATTTATTCCCATAATGAAAATAAAATGTGTTTATTTTAGGAAATTTATAAAAACAAATATATCAGTACATACAAATCAGCACTAATATCATCCATCAGTTCAGTCGCTCAGTTGTGTCCAGCTCTTTGCAGCCCCATGGACCGCAGCATGCCAGGCCTCCCTGTCCGTCACCAATTCTCGGAGTTTACTCAAACTCATGTCCATTGAGTCAGTGATGCCATCCAACCATCATTCTCTCTCAATCCCTTCTCCTGCCTTCAATTCTTCCCAGCATCAGAGTCTTTTCCAATGAGTCAGTTCTTCACATCACATGGCCAAAGTATTGGGAGTTTCAGCCTCAGCATCAGTCCTTCCAATGAACACCCAGGACTGATCTCCTTTAAGATGGACTGGTTGGATCTCCTTTCAGTCTAAGGGACTCTCAAAAGTCTTCTCCAACACCACATATCAAAAGCATCAATTCTTCAGCCCTCAGCTCTCTTTGGAGTCCAACTCTCATGTCCATACATGACTACTAGAAGAACAATCCATAGATAAACTAAAATACATAAAATATTTCTTTGATAATTTTAGTAAGATTTTTTAAGTATTGAAAGATAATTAATGAATATCTATATATCATGTGTGTTTATTTATGCACAGATGGTCAGATTTTGTGTAATTCTTTTTCTTATAGACCTGTGTTAGATTCACAGCAAAAATGAGGGCAAAATACAATAATATCTTGTATATCCCCTGCCCAACACAGGCACAGCCTCTCCAACTTTCTTCATCCCCCATCAGAGTGATAGGTACATTTGTTTCAGTTGAAGAACCTATTTGGACACAGTATGATCAGCCAAAGACCATAGTTTACATTACATTACATTCCACTCTTTGTGTGAACATCCTGTGGATTTGGACAAATGGATAATGACACATATCCATCATTATGATAGCATACAGACTATTTTCACAGAGTAATTTTGCCCTAAAAACCCTCTGTTTTCTGCCTATTCACTCCTTGCACAAGCTCAATCCCTAATAAACACTGATCTTTTTATTCTCTCTTTAGTTTTGTCCTTTCAGAATGTCATGCTGCTGAATCATACACTATGTAGGCTTTTTAGTCTTTCACTTAGTAATATGCATTTAAGTTTCTTCCATGTCTCTTTTTGGATTGACACCTTGTTGCTTTTAGAGCTGAATAATATACTGGCTTTGATATTTAATTTAATTTCACTGTAATCAGAGATTTTACTATGTATGAACTGACTCCTTTCAGATTTATTTTGACTCAGTAGGTGTGCCAAAATATGACCCATTTTGATAAATACTCCATATGCTTTTGGAAGGAATTTGCATTCATTCTCCTAATGCTGTTAAAAGAGGTTTATCCAAGTCATGTCCATCAAGTCATTCGAAAGCACTGATCTACTCATCTGTTTTCTCATTGATTTTCTATCCACCTACTATATCGATTGTTCAGAAAAGGAGGTGTTAAAATTTCTGACTATATATGTATATTTTTCTGTTTAAAATATTCTATCAGTCTTTGTTTCATATAAGGCTTTGTTTTTAGATACATAAATCCTTACATTATTTATGTGCTCCTCATTAGTGAACTCCGTTATCATCAGGAAATATCCACTTACCCTTTGTAATACTCTTTATTCTGAAACCTACTTTGTCTGGTATTAACAAGCTCCCTAGTTTTCTTCTGATTGTTATTAATATATTATAACTTAGTCTATCCTTTATCTTTTCATCTTTTTGTGTCTTTATATATGAAGCAACCTTCCTATAGGGCTTTCTAGGTGGTGCTAGTGGTAAAGAACCCACCTACCAATGCAAGAAACACAAGAGATGAGAGTTTGACCCCTGGGTTGGGAAGATCCTCTAGCATAGGAAGTGGCAACCCATTCCAATATTCTTGCCTGAAAATTCCCATGGACAGAGGAGCTTGGTGAGGTACAGTCCATGGGACTGCAAAGAGTTGGACACAACTGAGGGACCAAGCACAAACTTCCAATAGGCAACATACAATTAAGTCTTACTTGTGTGCGTGTGTCTGTTTTCAATGAATGACCTTCAATGTGCCAGTCCATATGTTTTATGTTCTCACAAAAATGTAAATCAGACTGTGTACTCGGGAGCTCTGCATTCAGATAAATAAGCTCATATATACCCAGCTAGCCATATGTAACACAAAAGGGCAGAGCGGTGGATACAACCGTAAATTCACAGTTCTCTGAAGATGCAACAATATTAAGCCAATCTGAAATATAACTTAATTTTGATTATTTAGGTAATTATACAAATTGCTAATGAAACCTGCTATTAAAGTTTTTGAATTGTGTTAAAAATAAGATATCAATAGTATATTATATGAAACATGACATTAAGTCAGTATTTTACCATTCATCATTTCTTAGTCCAACAGATCAGGGCTATAGGAAGCAAACAACAAAGTGAAAAGCACTTTCACAGAGAAAACAGCTGAACCTGCAAGTCAGCAGCAGTCTCTCATGCTGAGACATTCTCGGGTTCGATTTGGGGGGAAATGAAAAGCTACAGGGAACAAGATATGAAAAGCAATTGAAAAACCATGTGAACTGGATAAAGAAAAATAACACCCTACCACACTTCAAATGTGCATCAGAGAAAATCAGTAATTATAGGCAAAATAAAATGTTTCTCAATGTTAGCAAAAAATCTGAAACGATTAGTTTAAAAAGTATGTCACACATATCCTACTATGTCTCTAGGGAAAATAATTTCATTATGACATGGCTTCAGCCTTTAACTAATAGAACTTGTGATTTGATTTTAATCATTGTATTCTATTTTATTTTCTGCACTGTAGGTTAGTTTCTCAAACAGAAGTTGTTTATTCTCTTAGTTCACACTTGTTAGAAATAGCTATCTTTGTGATATGATTACTATTACTAATAAGTCCAGATATATTAAGTAATTACTCCTCTAAGCTCAGTATGCTTAGAAAAATTCTGCCACTGACCAAAAAAGAGATACACCATAGCAGTTGCCGAATTCAAGGTGGCCTTGTTTTGACATCCATGAAATTTCTATTATGAAATCCCCAAAACAGGTTAGATTTGTCCTGTAACTTCTACTATAATCTAAAGCTGAAATGTCTAATCATCTCAGACATGGAGATTCCTTATACACTTCAAATATCTCTATGAACCCTCACAGTTGAATTTTTGATACCAAAAGCAAATAGCAAAGGAATAATGACAATGGTCTCCATGAATCCAATGAAAGTGTAGTTGCATATCTGACTCACGACCCCATGAATTTTAGCCTCCCAGGCTCCTCTGCACATGGAATTCTCAAGGCAAGAATACTGGAGTGGGTAACCATTCCCTTCTCCAGGGAATCTTCCCCACCCAGGGTTCCAACTCAGATCTCCTGCACTGCAGGCAAATTCTTTACCATCTGAGCCACCAGGAAAGCCCCAAATTCAGCAATATTTTTAAAACATTTGTTTACATAATTGTGAGACAACAGATACTAAGTACATAGACAATGATTGTTTTCCATGGGGATTGCGAACACTTTCTAACAAGCACTTCTTTCTAATAAAAAGGGCTCCCCTGATAACTCAGTTGGTTAAAGTGAAGTCACTCATTCATGTCCAACTCTTTGCAACCCCATGGACTGTAGCCTACCNACATAGACAATGATTGTTTTCCATGGGGATTGAGAACACTTTCTAACAAGCACTTCTTTCTAATAAAAGGGGCTCCCCTGATAACTCAGTTGGTAAAGAATCAGCCTGCAATGTAGGAGACACCGGTTTGATTCCTGGGTCAGGAAGATCTGCTGGAGAAGGGATAGACTACCCACTCCAGTGTTCTTGGGCTTCCCTTGTGGCTCAGCTGGTAAATAATCAGTCTGCAAAAAGGGAGATCAGGGTTCAATCCCTGGGTTGGGAAGATCCTCTGGAGAAGGGAAAGGCTACCCACTTCAGTATTCTAGCTGGAGAATTCCAGCGGCTGTATAGCCCAAGGGGTCACAAAGAGTAGGACATGACTGAGAGACTTGCACTTACACTTTCACTTCTAATAAAAAGATTCCTAATAACAAGATGTGTAAAAATGTTGCTATGTGTTTTTATCTATTGTTCTTTTCTGAAAGTTTAGAATATAGTAACTAAAAATGCTAATCAGTGGTGAAATAATGCAGTAGTTACTAATCTGAAACTTTTTTTTTATATATATGTAGGTCATAACCGTAAAGCATTTAAATCCAATAATGATTCAGTCATTTAATAATTGTTATTTCAGTCACGGTCAAAAGCATTTTAATAGATTCACTAATAATTTAAATATCTGATATACTGCACACAATTATTTGAAAGTCCAATTAAACAAAATACCTTAATTAAAATATTTTATATCTGATGTAATAGAATCAAGCTAATGAAGTCACACAGATTGTTGATGCACCCCACTTCCTAAGATAATAGGTCAACCTGTGGAATTTTGGTAGCAGCAGCTTTCTTATCTTTTATTAGGAAGACTGATGCTCACACTAACTGAAAAATGAAAAGAAGAGATGAGAGGACCAGCAGTTTCTGGACAAAAATATGTATTTTATACACTCAAGAATTCTTGATCCATTGACAAAACATATACATATTTTTAAATCATTGACAGATATATACATACAGAATGGTATTTAACTTGTATTTAAAGCAGGTTTAATTTGCAATAAATTAAATACTTTTATTAGTCCTTTAAGGAGAAGGACATGGCAACCCACCCCTATGGACAAAGGAGCCTGACAGACTATAGTCCATTGGGGTCGCAAGAGTCAGACACGATTAAGTGACTAAATCACTGCCAATCATCAGTCCTTTTATACAACTTCATAATATTTCTTTTACAAACTCATTTCTAGGAATAAGAGTGAGAATTACAACCAGTAATCGTCTGTCTAGTCAAGGCTATGGTTTTTCCTGTGGTCATGTATGGATGTGAGAGTTGGACTGTAAAGAAGGCTGAGCCCTGAAGAATTGATGCGTTTGAACTGTGATGTTGGAGAAGACTCTTGAGAGTCCCTTGGACTGCAAGGAGATCCAACCAGTCCATTCTAAAGGAGATCAGCCCTGAGATTTCTTTGGAAGGAATGATGCTAAAGCTGAAACTCCAGTACTTTGGCCACCTCATGCGAAGAGCTGACTCATTGGAAAAGACTCTGATACTGGGAGGGATTGGGGACAGGAGGAGAAGGGGATGAGAGAGGATGAGATGGCTGGATGGCATCACTGACTCGATGGAAGTGGGTCTGAGTGAACTCCAGGAGTTGGTGATGGACAGGGAGGCCTGGCGTGCTTCGATTCATGGGGTCGCCTAGAGTCAGACATGACTGAACAACTGAACTGAACTGAATCAAGAGTATCTTTATTGTGTCAAGTACTTTGCATTGAATATTACATGTATTCCTTATGATAACTCTATGAGTTAGGTGCTATTTCATTGTGTGTGTAATAAATAAGGAAGTTAAAGCTTAGACGGTTAAATAGTTTACAAAAAGTCCCACAGCATCATAACATAGATTCATGCTACTCCTATGGTTTTACTTTTTTTTTTTTTTTGAAGTTGTAGCACTAAAAGAAACAAAACATTAAAATAATCTGTCTAGCTGCACTAATGCAAACAATATATATTTCTTCATATCGATTATACAAGCTAATATTTATTGGACACTTACTAAAAATCAAATAAAGTTGCACATCCCTTAGACATAATAACTAAGCAGTAATCTCAGAAAATATCTAGGAGAAGATTAAACTTGTCTCTAATTTGTAGGCAGAAAACACAGGCACAGAGGTATTCATTAAATTGCTTAAGGCTCAGGCAAAAATGGAGCAACAAAGAAGAGATTAACACTCTTGGAACAATGAAAAAATTTTGATAAAAAAATTTTTTTTTAAATAATGGACTGCAGGACACTAGTATCAAGCAGCAATGGATACTGATTCCTGAGAGGTGGGAAACAAAGGACATGGGTCCTATACATACTTGAGGTTACTTCTTTCAGAGCATCTACAAATAGCAGTTTATGAGGGGGATCCCAGAGAGCAGCTCAGTGGACTCCAGGAACAACATTGACAGAATTCATGGGAGACTATAGTCTCCAGAACCTTCAGGATCTGGAGAGGCGAGAAACAGCCTACCATACAGAAATAGGGAGCACGATCAAGGAGCCACTCAGGTCCAGGAGCAGAGCTGACTTCCACCAGCCAAACAGAAAAATATAATTTATAGGACAACAGGTGGAGTACTTAGAAAGATCCTGCCTTACTATCTAGTCCTGCATAGACAGTCCTATATTAAACATAGTCCTACTGTCACCTCATAAATCTTCAAAAGCAAGCACCAAAAGCATCAAACTTTCCAAATAACTGAACTTCATCCCAGAACAGAGCTCAATAATGTAGGAATGCAAAAATATCAGACACCAATAACTTAAAATTTACCATGTTTAACATCCAATCAAAGACCACTGAGTATGAGCTGAATCTCATTTAATGTGTTTTCACTCCATCAGGGGGAACCATTGCTGCTCAAGATAAAAATACTCTCTTAGCACGGAACCTTTGGTGAACTTCTTAAAAATTAATGACTGCATTTATTCATCTTTCCTGACCTTAGCCTTCCATCCTTCTGTCCCTCAGGAAAATTGCATGCTCTTTCCAAAGGCTAATGGTGGGCATCTACTTTCTCAAAAAAGTCAAGTGACATTATAGCCTGTGGCTCCAAGGACAAGAAGAACTATAGCAAGACAAGACACAACAACAAATGAATGCTTTTCGTGTTATCTATCAGCCTTCACTCTGAATGTGTATGAGTGAAATAAGAACCTGATGTTACTCTGCCATGCAGTCAAGACACTTTGATTGTGAGTGGATCACACGACCTTAGGGCTTTGTAAACTTTGGAAAGTGATGAAGGGAGTGAGGAGAGGGTGAGGCAGAAGGTCCTCAAAGCTCTGAGTCAGAGCTCAGCTATTTGGGGGATTCCACTCACATCCCTTGAGGTTAGTAAAGCAGAAAAGACAAACAGTTCTGGCCCCTGGTGATAAACAAGGGAAAGAACCCAAAACTCCACAGAATGTTGATGGATGAAAGAAGCCCTAAAAAGAACTACCTTAAAGAATTAGAGCATTCAAAACAAAGGTAGTATTAGTAGAAATGTTTGTGCTAGGTGAAAGCTATGACTTGGTCCAGAATCTCCCCTAACAGAGCCCAACCAAATGCATATCTTCAACCAATGGGGTAGGGTCCTCAGGATCATATGGAGCAGGAAGGAAAATCAGACTTGAGATTAGAAAATGGCTATACAGAATCCAGATGTAGATTTTGAAGACTGGATTGTGGTCGCTGGGGTAGGCTAGGAATCATCAGTCATTTAAAAATACATTCTGTGAACCTATATTTATAATACAATGAGAGATGCAAAGTAGTGGCATATAAAATACTAGTAGGTCCTAACCACTAAGAAATTATATTCTCATTAGAAAATGGGTCATGTGAAATACTGAGAACTAAAAATAAGAGAGACTGGTTCTGTAACTACTGATACAATGAAAACAATTGGAATAGCAGAGGGAAGAGCGATTTCCCCCCTCTTCTGGGTGTGGGCATTTCCAGAATGTTCTTATTGCTAGAGGCTAAGTTGTGTCCAACACTTTGTGACCCCACGGACTATAGCCCACCAGGCTCCTCTGTCCATGGGATTTTCTAGGCAAAAATATTGGAGTGGGTTACCATTTCCTTCTCCAAAGGATCTTCCCGACCCAGGGATTGAAACTGTGTCTCCTGCATTGGCAGTCAGATTCTTTACCACTGAGTCACCAGGGAAGCCCTCCATTTCCAGCATCTTCCACTTATTTTGGAGGACACTTCACTGTGTGTACTAAGGACTGGATGGAATGCCCCTTGGCCTCTTGCCCACACAGCAGGACAACACATCTCAGGCTCAACCAGCCACTCATTCCCCTCCCTTTTTCTGGATCTAAACATTGATGTAAAGACTTGGAGACAAAGAAGCTCATTTATAGTATCCACAGTGGGATTCCACAATGGCCCTAATGTCCTAGCCCTGTGGCTTTCTCAAGGCAGCCCCTGGTTTCCTGCTTCTGAGTGACTGGACCTGCCTCAGTTCTGGTCTGTTTGCTGGTTCTCCAGGTTTCTGCTGACTGACTGTGGCTCTGTAAGCTGCTTTCTGTTGCTGTGACCCAAACTATGACTTTTGCAGCCATCCTAAAGTAAAAAGTAAAGTAAAGTCGCTCAGTTGTGTACAACTTCTTGCAATCCCATGGACTGCAGCCTGCATACGAGGCTCCTCCATCCATAGGGAATCCCTTATTTTTATTGTATTATTGCCAGCTTTTAAAAATAAGAACTATGCTTATTTATCTTTCCTAGTCCTAGAGCTCTCGATACACATGGCTCCTCAGGAAGATTGTATTTAACTGAAAAAAAAAATGTTTTTTTTGGTTCAATTTCTTTTTTGTATTTTTCTTTTACCATCAGCTGGCATGACATAAATGCCCATTTTAATATTGTTGAAATGCCCATTTTAATATTGTTGAAAGAACCTTGCCCTTGGAGCCCAATTAAATTTTTATTCTTACTTGGAATTCTTCAGGGCCTCAGACAAGTCATTAGCCATGCTAAGTCTCAGTTTCCTCTNTGTCATCTGCATATCTGAAGTTATTGATATTTCTCCCAGCAATTTTGATTCAAGCTTGTTTTTCTTCCAGTCCAGCGTTTCTCATGATATCCTCTGTATATAAGTTAAATAAGCAGGGTGACAATATACAGCCTTGTCGTACTCTTTTTCCTATTTGGAACCAGTCTGTCGTTCAATGTCCAGTTCTAACTGTTGCTTCCTGACCTGCATACAGATTTCCAAAAGCCTTTGACTGTGTGAATCTCAAGAGATGGGAATACCAGAACTGCCTTATGACCCAGCAATCCCACTGCTGGTCATACACACCGAGGAAACTAGAATTGAAAGACACACTTGTACCCCAATGTTCATCACAGCACTGTTTATAATATCCAGGACATGGAAGCAACCTACATGTCCATCAGCAGATGAATGTATAAGAAATCTGTGGTACATATACACAATGGGTTATTACTCAGACATTAAAAATAATACATTTGAATCATTTCTAATGAGGTGGATGAAACTGGAGCTGATTATACAGAGTGAAGTAAGCCAGAAAGAAAAACGCCAATACAGTATACTAACACATACATATGGAATTTAGAAAGATGGTAATGATAACCCTGTATGTGAGACGGCAAAAGAGACACAGATGTATAGAACAGACTTTTGGACTCTGTGGGAGAGGGAGAGGGTGGGGTGATTTGGGANAAAGAAAAACGCCAATACAGTATACTAACACATACATATGGAATTTAGAAAGATGGTAATGATAACCCTGTATGTGAGACGGCAAAAGAGACACAGATGTATAGAACAGACTTTTGGACTCTGTGGGAGAGGGAGAGGGTGGGGTGATTTGGGAGAATGACATTGAAACATGTATACTATCATTTAAGAAATGAATCTCCAATCTAGGTTTGACATTGGATACAGGTTGCTTGTGGTTGGTGCACTGGGATGACCCAGATAGATGATTTGGGATAATGACATTGAAACATGTATACTATCATGTAAGAAATGAATCGCCAGTCTAGGTTCGACATTGGATACAGGTTGCATGTGGCTGGTGCACTGGGATGAGCCAGAGAGGTGGTAGGACGGGCGTTCAGGATTGGGAACTGATATACACCTGTGGTGGATTCATTTCAATGTATGGTAAAACCAATACAGTATTGTAAAGTTAAAAAAATAATAAAATATAATAAAGAAAAAGAATACTAAAATCATGGCACTTGGTCCCATCACTTTATGGCAAATAAATGGGGGAACAGTGGCTGTCTAATTTTCTGGGCTCAAAAATCACTGCAGATGATGATTGCAGCCAGTAAATTAAAAGATGCTTACTCTTACTTCTTGGAAGGAAAGTTATGACCAACCTAGACAGCATATTGAAAAGCAGCCACATTACTTTGTCAAGAAATGTCCATCTAGTCAAAGCTATGGTTTTTCCAGTAGTCATGTATAGATGTGAAAGTTGAACTATAAAGAAAGCTTAGTGCCAAAGAATTGATGCTTTTGAACTGTAGTGTTGGGGAAGACACTTGAGAGTCCCTTGGACTGCAAGGAGATCCAGTCAGTCCATCCTGAAGAAGATCAGGCCTGGGTGTTCATTGAAAGGACTGATGTTGAAGCTGAAACTCCATACTTTGGCCACCTGATGCAAAGAGCTGATTCCTTGGAAAAGACCTTGGAGCTGGGAAAGTTTGACAGCAGGAGGAGAAGGGGATGAGAGAGGATGTGATGGTTGGATGGTATAACTGACACAATGGACATGGGTTTGGGTGGACTCTGGAAGTTGGTGATGGACAGGGAGTCCTGGCTTGCTGTGATCCATGGGGTTGCAAAGAGTCTAACATAACTGAGCGTCTGAACTGAAGTGAATTGAACTGAATTTAAACATCAGATAAGTACAACTAGGAAAAACAAACCACACTCACAAATAATTGACACATAATAGCTGGTAAATTTTTTAATTTTGCTGTATACATTAACAAAGTTTTCATAGGATTGGTAAAATTTTGTTTTAGGTACCCTGAGTATAATCAGATTCCTTTCATCAGTTACTTCTAAGAGACTGGGTCAGGGTTTAGGGGCACAAAGGAAAAACTCTTCCAGAGATGGTCTGAGAAGGAGTCTGACAAGATTTTTCTGTCAACTTACACATTACAAGACATTACAGCACAAAACTTACACACCTTACTGGTGTAAATCACCTACACCAGACAATAGCTGAACAGCTCAACTTCTGAAAATCAAGTGGATATAATAACGCAACCAGCTGAGATGATTGTATAGATCTTTCTGAAAGATTTCTTTAGCATCTGAATTTATATAAAATTGCCAGAATTCATCTCATCTTGGAGGACTAATATTCCAAGTCTGTGAACTGTGCCACTGGAAAGTGACAAGCTCCTCCCCATATTGAACTGGTTCTTTTTATTTTTTTAATATTCATTTATCTATTTTAATTGGCAGTTAATTACTTTACAATATTGTATTGGTTTTGCCATACATCAACATGAATCCACCACAGGTATACACGTGTTCCCCATCCTGAACCCCCCTCCCTCCTCCCTTCCTGTACCAGCCCTCTGGGTCGTTCGAGTGCACCAGGCCCAAGCATCCAGAAGTGAGAGAAAAAGAGATATGACTTCTCAACAAATTCCACTGAGGATAGTGGGACTCTTTCTAGTGTGGGAGAGACTAGTATACTGTTGCTAAAATTAATCCCAAGATTAATAATATCCTGCCTAATTATTTATCTTTACTATTCTCATTTGATGTCAATAGCTTTATTTACCATTTAATGTACTGAGAGTTTGCAAAGTTAAAATTGTTAACTAGAACATTATTATTTTGTGGATAAGTTGTTCTATTGTTGTTACTCTATTTTCCTGAATATAGAGGCTGCAAACTAAAAGTAAACACAAAGCCTATTTTATCAGACTTAAATCTTAAGTCTAAAATTACTTTTGTAATTAGCACTGTTGCTTCTTGTTATTTGGTTCTACAATCTTGCCACGAAGATGCCTTTGGACAAGTGGTGTTGCCCTTATTGTAAAGAGCCATGTCTCCCGACTCCAGCTCTAAGTCACTGGTTACTCCAGACTAGACTTGTTCAAAATGATCTTTCAGAAGCTGACCTAGATCAAATATTTACAGCTAGGTTTTGCCATCAGTGTCACCAGTCAATTACAGGACTTAGCCTCCTTTTCCCATTGATTGGGCACCCTCAAATTTTACCAGGTGGACACATGAGAAGGCCTTTCACTCCATCCACCAAGGCCCTTCACTTCTAAGAAAAAAAAATATATATATATCAATCCAAACTGCTTAAATTTAATTTCACATTACATTTTGTTTTGTCCAGGACCAATAAATCCTTAGATCAGAGGCTTGGTAGTTATATTAAAATGGCATCTGAAAGAGAAATAACTTTAACCACTTCTTCAGTTCCTTTATTAGGTGACTCTGTTCTTGAGGGTTCTACCATGGAGGATACAGACTTAGTGCCATCAAATGATGATTTTATTTCTGAGGAATCTTACATGGAGAACCTAGATTACTTTTAGCTAGCCCTCTTATTCTGCTATTCAGTTTGTTCCCACTAAGATTATAACCTCTTTCTATAGTCATAAATCCAATGTTAGGTTTCTAAATACTGAGTTAAAAATGCAATTCTAGTATAATCCCTAGAACTCTATTTAAAAGGTACAATCATGGTGCTGTCTTAAATAATTTTAAGAACTCATGATGTAAAAGTGAAAAGTACTATGCCTTTGCCAACTGCTTTAATGTTGTTCTTAGAGCTTTCCAAACTACTTTAGTAAGTATAGTTTTCTCTGACTTATTTTAGGTCCTAATAGATGGTTTGTGTACATCACCTTTACATATATTTGTTTTTGTTGTTCAGTTGTGCTAAGTCATGTTTGACACTTTACAACCCTATGGACTGATGCATAATTATATATATATATTATATATATATAGACACATATATACACATACATACATAATATATACATATATGTAAATGTGTGTGTGTGTGTGTGTGTGTGTGTATAAAATCTCCACTCTTTTTAACATTCTTTTCCCATATAGGCCATTACGGAGTATTGAGTTGAATTTCCAGTGCTATACATCAGATTCTTATTAGTTATTTATTTTATATATATTAGTGTGTGTCTGAGACTCCAAAACTTTGGCCACCTGATGCAAATAGTTGACTCATTGGAAAAGACCCTGATGCTGGGAAAGACTGAGGGCAGGAGGAGAAGGGGACAACAGAGGATGAGATGGTTGGATGGTATCACCGATGCAATGGACATGGGTTTGGGTGGACTCTGGGAGGTGTTGATGGACAAGGAGGCCTGGAGTGCTGTGGTTCATGGGATCTCAAAGAGTCAGACATGACTGAGCAACTGAACTGAACTGAACTGAGTGTGTGTATGAAAATAATAATATTTCTGATTCTTACAAAAATGTAGAGGTTTGCTTGGTGTTCTTCGTTTTCTTTCACCCACTGTTTGGAGAAAAATATACTTCCGCTATTTGTATCTCAGTGTATTTACCCTCAATAATTCAACAGTTTAGATACAATTTTCCAGAAAGTTTTTCAGAATTTCATTTTAACCTCATGGGAGAAGTTTCTTATAATGATGTTAAGCATCAAGATGTTCTATAAGAACGAGCCCAATGAGATGTACTAATCATTGTTTCATCACATTGATTCAAAGCTTTCTACATTACTGTTATCAAAGTTAATCTTGCCTATAAAATAAATGTTTGTTTATAAATGAATTACCAGTGGAGAGTGATTACTAATTTCATTTTTCATGGAAAGTATTCATTGTCATCAAGATCTTGAGATTCATTCTTTTACCTCCTATTTAGTGTAAATGAAGAAGATGTACCACAATGCATAATATTCCTTTTTTCAATTTATTCATTCACTCGACAAATACTTGAGTTCCTACTGTTTATCAGGCAAACGAGAGATACTTGTCAAGAAAATCATGCACAACTCCTGCCCTCATAGTATTTAAAAATATGGTGGTGGAGACCAAAAAAATCAACTAATGATATAAGTTAAAGCAAAGTTACAACTCAGATAAAGTCTAGAAAGAGTTTCACAGATCTCTGAGAGCAGTTAATGGTGGATTTGGCCCAGGGAATGACACTGAAATGACAGGAGTTAACTGAACAAGTGAGGGAAGAACATTCTATATAGAGGCCAAGTGCATGGCTCCATTCAACAAAATAGCAAAAAGATTATGAGAGGATGAGATAGGGCCATTGTGGTTTGAGCATAGTATAGTATGTGGCTGGCCAGTAGGTAGGAACCAATACATTTAAGGATTTTACAGCTAAGTGTAACAGTTCTCTCTTGAAACTAAGAGCAAAGGGACGCCAAAAATCATCCATAGACTATTCTCCTGAGTTTCATGGCTGACAAACTTCCACGTCAAAATGGCAATGCCCCACTAAAACTTATCAGGGAAACCTCTGGGAAACTGAGTAAGCTTATCAGCTTGAAAAATGACAGTGGCAAATAATAGCATGGAACTTGCTGTCCAGGTACTGTTCTAAATGTTTCATATACATTAATTTAATCTTCTCAATAATGCCCTAATGTAGGTCCTATAATCATTACCATTTCACAGATGAACACAGGGACATTCACTAAATTGTCTCAGTTCACAATGGTATTAAGTTACAGAACTGGTCATTTGAACCTGAGTAGTCTGTCTCCTGAGATTCTGTTTTTAACAATTATGCTTTTTAAGCTCCTCATACAAGTAAATGTATTTTGGCACTAGTATTCAACAGCACTAACATAGTTGTCAATTTATTACTCCTTTTGTACAAAGAGTGTGATTCTGCATGAAGAACTGGAGAGAGAAGGAGGTTTTTTTTTTTTTTTTTTTTTCCTGTATGGTGTTGGTAAAGAGAAATGGGGATACCAAGGATTTTGATGTAGTTCTGGCTGTCAGTAAAATGATACAGGAATCTTTGGAACATGAATTTCTCATGTTCAGTTGCTTAGCTTCCAAATTTTGAAGTGGATTTACATTTAGCATTTAAGGAAATGCCTGTGATTAGTTGAAACAGAGACTACATGAAAAATAATACTTCATGGGCACATTTTTAAAAAAGCTAAAAGCCAGAGTAGCAAACAGATGAAACAAATACATTTCAACCTTCAGAAAATTAATTGCTTGTGATAAGATTAAGC
>SJYV01008856.1:864027-906355 GCA_006410875.1 Neotragus pygmaeus | reverse complement strand
TTTAATAAGTTATGAAAATGTGTTAATATGTAGTATTATCATCAAGTCTCTAATATAGTGACTACGTGCACAACCTTGTTGATAATGCTTTGCCATGTTAACTGCAGTTTCAGTTTTGTGCTGATATTTTTGAAAAACAGTTATACAGGTTATTGTAACTGTCTTTCCATTATCATGTTATCTGTATATTATAAATAAAAGAATTCATATTTTCAGAACACCACAATTATTAGAAAGTAGAACCTAGAAATCTGTTTATCACAATTATAACAATATAATTACAATTAGGTTTTAACCTATAAGATTGGTTTACATGCTCACTTTTTAAGATAGAAGGTTTTTTTACTTGGAAATTTAAAAATATAAATTATGCTATTTTAGATAACATTTTAGTGGCAGTAAAGACAGGAGATCTAGATAACATGTCTGGTACCCAATTATTTGGGTCTGTATGGTAGGAGGTTTCTTGAACGTGTTATTTTTATTTCCTTCACCAACCAAAGGTCTCATTTGGATAACTGATTATCAATAGTTAATGTCAACTATTGATAATCAGTTACTTTAGTGAAATGGATAAAAAGATGACCTGCTTTCACCTGGTAAACTTACAAATGCTGTATCAATGTTGGGGGAGGGGCGGTTAAAGTATGAAACATTATGACATGAGTTTGAGCAAGCTCTGGGAGTCAATGATGGACAGGAAAGCCAAGCATGCTGCAGTTGATGGGGTCTCAAAGAATGTGACACAACGGTGAACTGAACTGAACTGATGAAACGTTATATTTTTTTGCTTTGTTCTGTCTCTTCCTCTGTCTCCCTATCTCTGCAGTTGTTCTACACAGTGGTAAATTATGTGTTATTTTAATTATATTTTAATGCTGCAACACATTGGATCAATGATCGAACAGACGTTATGAACTGATACCTGGTGTATTGTGTTTAAATATATCAATCCCTAGAGATCTAAACTCTAATTGCTGCAAAATCTGTTTGAATAACTTACTAGTGAGTATTCATGAAAATATTTTCACAGTAAAATATAGTTTACATTGCTAGATAATAATCTGTACCTATGGATTGTCCAAGAGTGTTGGGAAATGGAGACACAACATAAGGGTGCCATGTATCTTGTAAGATGCTAAATGCCAGCTATGCTTTCTCTACTACATCATGATGAAGAGAGTGCAGCTTCTTTTCTATGCCCAGTCATCTTTCAGGTGTCTCATCTCTCAGCCACATGCTTGAGTCCTCCACAAACTTGTTCACAGCATCACATTCTGGGTTCTGGCAGCCGGCACCAGTCCAGATCAGCAAAGGAAACAGAGTCAGAAACTGCATTCATTTTCTTCCACCCAACTGCCACTTTCACTAAATTGCAGCCTGTGAAGCCTGTACCCACTTACCTGCTCCGGGGTCTTGGTCTAATTCCCTCTGTTCCCATGCCATTTCCAGGGCTTGGGATATATTTAGTGAAAGCAAATTTGGAGGCAACTCGGACCTTGGGGTTATGGGTGGGGTGAATTAGTCCTGACCCACTAACTGTGTTCAACAGTGCCAACCTTCCCACAAGTGATAATGGAATCGAAGAAGTCGTGAAAGTGGATCAGAGTTAGAGAAGATGGATGATGGATAGCAACCCCATTGCCAATTTTCTTCACTAAATCATTTTCCTCCAGTTCCTCTCCCTATAATCTAGAACATTGAAATCTTGTTTCATTAAATCCATGAATATTGGAAGACAGGGATTCAACTAGAATCTTTTATAAAGATAACATAACATAAGGGAAAAATTACAGTAGATCACATGAACTTGATACAATTTTGAAATATGTCAATTATATAGTTCTCTCAAAAGGGAGATTTTAGACAAGGATTATTAACACTCCTTTTTATATTTCCCTTTGTTGTTTCTCTTGTTTTTTTTTTCTCCTATAAAATAGTATTCATTGCTTAGATAAATTAAGCACAATGTGCTAGTCAATGACCAACAACCCATCAGAAAAATATCCATAAGGATGAAACTAGGACATTTGCACTGACTAAAGATAAGAAGTAGTTTGAAATGTAACCCTGAATCAAAATCAGTTAAAGGACTTAAAATACATTCATAGTACCAACTTCTTTTCTATATTTTATTTTTAATATAAAACTGGGGTTGTAGAAAAATTTGAATATAATGATCAAAGATAAATTGCTTACATTCTCTTCTTCTAATAATGTGATGTGGTGATCACTTGACAGTGCACATGTAGTAATGAACAAATAAATATTAATTGATCAANATTTTATTTTTAATATAAAACTGGGGTTGTAGAAAAATTTGAATATAATGATCAAAGATAAATTGCTTACATTCTCTTCTTCTAATAATGTGATGTGGTGATCACTTGACAGTGCACATGTAGTAATGAACAAATAAATATTAATTGATCAAGTACTGTGTGCCCAGCACTATTAGTGCATTTATGAAACATGTTTTGAGCAAAGAAATAATNTATCTATTATCTCATTTCGTCCCTCAAATTGTCTTATTAGGCAAATATAGTGTATCCCAACTTTGGAAATGCAGAAAGTGTGAAGAAAAGTTAGAATAGTTATCCAGAAACACAAACCTACCTACTAAGTGGCAGAACTGGGATTCAAGTTACTTCTGTTTAACTCCTAAGACCATGCGTTTAAGATCTATGCTACATTGGTAAAATACACATAAATTTTAATATATATATATATAGATTATATTTATAAGTTTTCAGCTTAATAGTGTTGTAGGATATATCTTGAGACAAGTATGTTGTTTGGCTTTCCCTCACCTCATTTAAATCAGAAGACCAGAATTTTGTGAAGCAGAAAGAACCTCAGCCATTTGTAAAAGTATGAACACACAAAAAATAATATCACTGTCCCTAAGTGATAGATGTAATGGAAAAGTTACATATAAGTTCAAGGAGAAGAGGAAAAGAGATTCCTGGAAATTCATATCAAAATCATGAAATCCATGTACAATTTGGTAGCAGCACCCTTAGGGTGTCATAGCAACTGAATGGGTTGTATGCTTAGTACAACTAGAGAAGTTGAACTTTATGACTAGGATGTGAGTCTTTTTCATATCCCTATGCCACAAATGTGACATTGAAACAATATAGACCAGGCATGAATCAGACATAGAACTAGCACTATGGGCAGTAAACAGTAAAAATTGTTATGAACAAACACTGTTAAATTTGATACATAACACACCAAAGACTGCAGATACCTAAAACAAAGGCAATGGATACTTAATATTTACAAATCTCAGTGTTCCTTTATTTAAAATATGAATAATAACTAAATCATAAGACTTGATGAAGATAAAAGACATATAAAACACCTAATACAGGTCACCTGTAGGTATCATTAATGTTCATATTCTTCCTACCACCTCTTACATCCCTACTGACTTTGGGCACTCTAATTTTCTAGGAAGACAGGGAAACTCTATGCTACTTTCAATATTCCCAGTCTAAGAATATATGCAATTAATTCTTTTAGAATGTAGTCTGGGGAGAAAATTTGCTCCTGGAGTGCAAGCATGTTTCTTTTGATGAGACCATGAATATTATATAATTGCTCACGCTTTTCTCTGTTTTATTTGCCAAGAAGTTCATTTAAGCCTCATACATACTCACAATGATTATATTCACCTTTGCTAACCTTTCTTAAATATTTAGTATATGTACCTACTTTCATTTTAGCAACTGTATTGCACTGAGTTACCTTTTATCATTAGCTTCCTCAAGTTATTTTTGGAATAATCAAATACAATTACAGCTTTTTAATAATACCAATAATAATAAATCAGATTCTATTTGAAATAAAATAATATAGAAATTTAGAATAATTAGCAAATTGACTGATTGTTATTAAAGAAAAGTAACAAAAAGGCAGGCAACTTTAGTCTCCAGAAATTTGATCCACAATAGCCATGATTTGATTCATATTAGTCAAATAACTGACTTTAATATCCTAGATGTCATATTCTACTTGCTGTTTTATTCCTAGTTTAAAGTAGCAGTTAGTTCTGGGCCATTCCTTTAGGAAATAAGAGGAATTGTATAATTAGAATATGAAAGTATAAAAGTTGTATCTTGCCCTTGCCTTGATTTTATAAGCACTTGTAAAAATCAAATACTTCATAGATAGTGCAGGTACCTTATTTTTGTAGATCATATTGTTCAACTTCCTAGATTTGCAGTTGAAAAAGTACTGTCTCAAAAAGGTGAATGTCTTACTAAAGACCACATTGCTGATTGGTGATAAAATCAAGATAAGATTTCATAACCTAAGAATTTGAAGAAACCCACCAAAAGTTCATCTTCTTTATCCTCATAATACATTTATTCCCATATGGTGCATTTCTTTAAAATGTGACCAACAAAACAAAACCATGAGACCGAAGAAATCAGGCTCCCTGACTTCAGACTATACTACAAAGCTATAATAAGCAAAGTGGTATGACACTGGCACAAAGAAGATACATAGATCAATAGAATAGGATAGAAAGCCCAGAAATAGCACCCCCAACACACCTATGGTCAATTAATCTATAACAAAGGAGGCAAGACTATATAACGAAGGAAAGACAGACTTCAATAAATGGTGCTGGGAAATCTACACAAGTACATGTTACAAAATGAGATTAGAAAATTCTTCAATGCCATACATAAAAANCTATGGTCAATTAATCTATAACAAAGGAGGCAAGACTATATAACGAAGGAAAGACAGACTTCAATAAATGGTGCTGGGAAATCTACACAAGTACATGTTACAAAATGAGATTAGAAAATTCTTCAATGCCATACATAAAAATAAATTCAAAATTGATTAAAGACCTAAATGTTAAGACCAGATACTATAAAACTCTTAGAAGCAATCATAACCAGAACACACTTTGACATAAATTGCAACAAGATCTTTTCCAAGCCATTTCCTAGAGTAATGAAAATAAACAAATGGGGCTTAATTAAACTTAAAAGTTTTGTACAGCAAAGGAAACTATGAACAAAATGAGAGGAAAACCTATACAATGGGAGAAAATATTTGCAAATGATGTGAATGACAATGGTTTAATCTCCAAAATATACAAACAGCTTATATAACTCAATAGCAAATAAGCAAATAACCCAATCAAAAACTGGATAAAAGATCTAAATAGACATTTCTCAGAGTAAGAGAAAGAAATGTCCAACAGGCACATGAAAAGATATTTAACATCATAATCATCAAGGAAATGCAAATAAAAACTCTAATGAGATGTCACCCCACACTGGTTAGAATGACTATCATCAAAAAGCACCAGATAATAAATTCTAGAGAGGATGTGNCAGAGTAAGAGAAAGAAATGTCCAACAGGCACATGAAAAGATATTTAACATCATAATCATCAAGGAAATGCAAATAAAAACTCTAATGAGATGTCACCCCACACTGGTTAGAATGACTATCATCAAAAAGCACCAGATAATAAATTCTAGAGAGGATGTGGAGAAAAAGAAACCCTCATTGGTGGGAATGCAAATTGGTACAGTCGCTAAGGAGAACAGTAGGTTTGTCCTTTAAAAAACTAAAAATGCAGCTACCATATGTTCCAGCAATCTCACTCCTAGACATATATCCGTGTTGGTGTTGTTCAGTTGCCCAGTTGTGTCAAACTATTTGTGATCCCATGGACTGCAGCAAAACAGGACTCCCTGTCCCTCACATCTCCCGAAGTTTGCCCAAGTTTATGTCCATTGCATCGGTGATGCCATCTAGCCATCTCATCTTCTGATGCCCTCTTCTCCTTCTGCCCTCAATGTTTCTCAGAATCAGGGACTATTCCAATGAGTCAGCTGTTCACATTAGATGACCAAAATACTAGAGTTTCAGCTTCAGTATCAGTCCTTCTGACAAGTATTCAGGGTCGATTTCCCTCAAGATTGACTCGCTTGAACTCCTTGCTGTCCAAGGGACTTTCAGAGTGTTCTCCAGCACCACAATTTGAAAGCAGCAATTCTTTGGCATTCTGCCTTCTTTATGGTCCAGCTCTCACAACTCTAGTGACCACTGGGAAGACCATAGGCTTGACTATATTAACCTTTGTTGGCAGAGTAACGTTTCTGCTTTTCAACACACTGTCCATGTTTGTTATAGTTTCCCTGCCAAGAAGCAATTGTCTTCTGATTTCATGGCTACAGTCACCATTTTCAGGGATATTAGAGCTCAAGAAGAGAAACTCTGTCACTACTTCCACCATTTCCCCTTCTATTTGCCATGAAATAATGGGGTTGGATGCCATGATTTTAGATGTTTTAATATTTAGTCTTAAGTCAGCTCTTTCACTCTCCTCCTTCACCCTCATCAAGAGGCTCTTTAGTTCCTCTTAGCTTTCTGCCATTAGAGTGGTATCATCTGACTGTCTGATGTGGTTGATGTTTATCCAGCCTATTTTGATTCCAAACTGATGGTCTGAGGAGGCCTTACAAAAAAAGAAGAGAAGCTAAAGGCAAAAAAGAAAGCTATATCCATCTGAAAGCAGAGATCCAAAGACTAGCAAGGAGAGATAAGAAAGCCTTTCTAAGTGAACAATGCAAAGAAATAGAGGAAAACAATGGAATAGGAAATGCTATAGATCTCTTTAAGAAAATTAGTGATACCAAGGTAATATTTCATGGAAAGATGGGCACAATAAAGGAAAAAAAATAGTATGGACTTAACAGATGCAGAAGATATTAATAAGAGATGTTGAGAATACACAGAACTATACAAAAAAGATCTTAGTGGCCTAGATAACCATGATGATGTGATCACTCACCTAGAGCCAGACATCTTGGAGTGTGAAGGCAAGTGGGCCTTAGGAAGCATTACTACAAACAAAGCTAGGGCGAGTGATAGAATTTCAGGTGAGCTATGTCAAACCCTAAAAGATGATGTTGTGAAAGTGCTGCACTCAATATTCCTGCAAATTTGGAAAACTAAGCAGTGGCCAAAGGACTGGAAAATGTCGGTTTTCATTCCAATGCCAAAGAATGTTCAGAGAACTGCACAATTGCACTCATTTCACAAGCTAGGAAAGTAATGCTCAAAATTCTCCACGCTAGGCTTCAACAGCATGTGAACCACGAACTTCCAGATGTTCAAGCTGGATTGAGAAAAGAGAGAGGAGCCAGAGATCAAATTACCAAAATTTGTTGTATCATAGAAAAAGCAAGAAAATTCCAGAAAAACGTCTACTTCTGCTTTATTGAAAACAACAAAGCCTTTGACTGTATGGATCACAACAAACTGGAAAATACTTCAAGAGATGGAAATACCAGACCACCTTACTTGCCTCCTGAGAAACCTGTATGCAGGTCAAGAAGCAACAGTTAGAATCAGACATGGAAAAATGGACTGGTTACTAATTGGGAAAGGAATACGTCAAGGCTATATATTATCACCCTGCTTACTTAACTTATGTGCTGTGAACATCATGCAAAATGGATGACACACAAACTGGAATCAAAATTTCTGGGAGAAATATCAGTAACCTCAGATATGCAGAGGGCACCACCCTTATGGCAGAAAGTTAAGAGGAACTAAAGAGCCTCTGTTTTTTTGTTTTTTTTTTTTTTTTTTTTTTTTTTTTTTTTTTTTTTTTTTTTTTTTTTTTTTTTTTTTTTTTTTTTTTTTTTTTTTTTTTTTTTTTTTTTTTTTTTTTTTTTTTTTTTTTTTTTTGGTAAGGGCCTTTTAATAGGAAGGAGAGAACACTTTATCCTGCACAAATTCATCAAAAGGACATTTAAACACTGAGTAAATTCCACAGAACAACTTCTGAATGCCGGCAGAGGACATCAGGCACCCAGAAAAGCAGCCCATTGTCATCGAAAGGAGGTAGGAAAAAATATAAAAGACAAAGAAAGAGACAAAAGAGGTAGGGACGGAGCTCCGTCCCAGGAAGGGATTCTTAAAAAGAGAGAAGTTTCCAAACACCAGGAAACACTCTCACTTCCGAGTCTGTGGTGAGCCTTGGGAGCACAGAGGGCAACATAATGGGGAGGAAAAACAAAGAAATAATTAAAACCCACAGATTACCTGCCCAACAGTAACTCCCCCAGCAGAGAAGCAGCGCAAACATCTGTACCCACCACTAGCAAGCGGGGGCTGGGCTGGGAGACACGGGCTGCATTGCTTAGAGTAAGGACCAAGGCTGAATGCTCAAGGACCATCTGAGTGAACTAACTTGGGCTAGCAAACCAGACTGTGGGATAGTTATCATGCAGAAAGCCAGCCCTAACCTAAGACACCACCAGGCCCATGCAAAGAACAAAGGACTGAACAGAGATAGCAGGCTGCAGACCATCCCCCTCTGGTGACAGGCAGCCAGAGCCAGAAGGGGGAAATTGCAGCCCCAGAGAGACATTATCTACAAAACTGCAAGCAGGCTTCTTTGCTAACTAAGACTTCTTGGGGTTTTGGATGGTCAACATCCACCTGAGAAGGTGCATTGGTTGTACACCCAGAAAACCTAGCATCAGGGATGGGGGAGGTGATGAGTCACAGTGACCGCACTCCCCAAACACCTCATCACCTCAGCTTCTTGGATCTGGGAAGGGCACAAATCGCAGGACCGACTGAGTCTGCACCTCTGAGGACTACCCAAGTGTCTGAACCTGGGCGACTTTAACCTGGGAGGTGCAGGTAGCCAAGGGCTGACCTCGGATGGTTCCTTGCAGAGCAACCTAGAGCCTGAGCAGTGTGGGCAGGGAGGGCACATGTGCCGTGAGCGGGGGCAGGCCCAGTGTGGCTGAGACACTGTGAGCACACGTCAGTGTTATTTGTTTGCAGCGTCCCTCCCTCCCCACAGTGCAAATGAACAACTGAGCCTAAAAAAAGTACACACTACTGCCATCCTTGTGTTAGGGGGGAAATCAGACACTGAGGAGACTGGCAAACAGAAGAAGCTAAAACAGAGGGAACTGCCTTGGAAGTGACAGGTACAATCAATTAAAATCCTGTAATTAGTACAGACTACATCGGAAAGGGCCTCTAAAACTTGAGAAATATAAGCCGGACCAAGGAACTATCTGAAAATGAACTGACCCCACACTCCCCACAACGCCAGAGAAAGTCCTAGACATATTTCTACCATTTTCAAGATCATTCTTTTTTTTTTTTTAATTTTTAAGTCCTTTATTACTCCCTTAATTTTCATTTTTATAACCTGCTATTACTTTGAAAAAAAAACCCTATTTTTTAAAGCAAACTTCATATATATATAAATAATATATATATATAAAATCTTTGTGACTTTGTTTTTTCTTCTTCTTCTTTTCTTTAATATTGTATTTTTGAAAATCCAACCTCTACTCTAGTTTTTTTTTTTTTAATTTTTGCATTTTGGTATTTGTTATCAGTTTTGTACCTTTAAGAACCCAATCTTCTGTACTCATTTTTACCTGGGAGTGAGATGACTGGCTTGACTTCTCTCTCTCCCTTTGGACTCTCCTTTTTCTCCACCAGGTAGCCTGTCTCCTCCCTCCCCCTTCTCTTCTCTAGGCAACTCTGTGAATCTCTGTGTGTTCCAGACAGTGGAGAACACTTAGGGAACTGATTACTGGCTGGATCTGTCTCTCTCTTTTTGATTCTCCCTCTTTTATCCTCCTGGCCACTTCTGTCTACTTCCTCCCTCTTCTAGTGGTCCAGATGGTGGAGTGCACATAAGGGAGTGATTACTGGATAGCTTGCTCTCTCCTCTCTTGATTCCACCTCATCTCATTTGGNTCTCTTTTTGATTCTCCCTCTTTTATCCTCCTGGCCACTTCTGTCTACTTCCTCCCTCTTCTAGTGGTCCAGATGGTGGAGTGCACATAAGGGAGTGATTACTGGATAGCTTGCTCTCTCCTCTCTTGATTCCACCTCATCTCATTTGGGCCACCTTTAACTCCCTCCTCCCTCTTCTCTTCTCCATGTAACTCTGTGAACCTCTCTGGGTGTCCCTCAGTGTGGATAAACTTTTCATCTTTAACCTAGATGTTTTACCAACAGTGTTATACAGAAGGAAAAGTCTTGAGAATACTGTAAAAATAAGACTGAAAACCAGAAGCAGGAGCTTTGAGTCCAAATCCTGAGAACACCAGAGAACTCCTGACTCCAGGGAACATTAATCAACAGGAGTTCATCAAACGACTCCATACCTACACTGAAACCAAGCACCCCCCAAGGGCCAAAAAGTTCCAGAGCCAGACATACCACACAAGTTCTCCAGCAACACAGGAAAACAGCCCTCAGCTTCAATATACAGGATGCCCAAAGTTACATCAGAACCATTGACATCTCATGAATCATTACTGGACACTTCATTGCACTCCAGAGAGAAGAAAGCCAGCTCCACCCATCAAAACATCGACACAAGCCTCTCTAACCAAGAAACCTTGACAAGTCACCTGTAAAATTCCACCCACAGTGAGGAAACTACCCAACAAAGAGAACTCCACAAGCTTCCAGAATACAGAAAGGCCATCCCAAACTCAGTAATATAAACAAGATGAAGAAACAGAGGAAAACCCAGCAGATAAAGGAACATGATAAAGCCCACCAAACCAAACAAAGAGGAAGAGATAGAGAATCTACCTGATAAATAATTCCAAATAATGATAGTGAAAATAATCCAAAATCTTGAAATCAAAATGAAATCACAGATAAATAGCCTGGAGACAAGGGCTGAGAAGATGCAAGAAAAGTTTACCAACGACCCAGAAGAAATAAAAAAGAGTCAGTATATAATGAATAACACAATCAATGAGATAAAAAACACTCTGGAGGCAACAANATTGATATGTATACCTGTTTATTTTGCTGTTGTTTAGTTGCTGTCTGGTGCCTGGCCTTGCAGCCCCACGGACTGTAGCCTGCCAGGCTCGCCTGTCCATGGGATTCTCCAGGCCAGAATACTGGAGTGGGTAGCCATTTCCTCTTCCAGGGGATTTTAAGGGCCCAGGAAGTGAAGCTGCATCTCCTGCATTGCAAGCAGATTCTTTATTGCTGAGCCACCAGGGAAGCCTTTGGAATCTCTATACAATTACATAATTTTCCCCATCTGAAGAATGAAGATGATATAGTTACCTTTTAAACTAAATAGCTTCACATATGTTTACGCCCGAAGAAAAATATATAACACATATTGTTTGGTGTTAGATATTGTTATGTTAGATATGTTATTAGATATTGTTATGCTATGCAATGTAGTTGTTAAATTTATATGTTCAGTACTTTTAATTGTCTATATAGGTAATACTATGAGGCTTTTCCAATGACTCAGCAGTGAAAGAATCTATCTGCAATCCAGGAGATTTGAGTTCAATCTCTGGGTTGGGAAGATCCCCTGAAGGAGGAAATGCCAACCCACTTCAGTATGCTTGCCTGGAGAATCCCATGGACAGAGGAGCATGGCAGTCTATAGTCCATAGGGTTGCAAAGAGTCAGACACAACTGAGTAACTGAGCACTGATCATAGGTAATACTATATATATATATATATATTTAATAATAATGTTAATGATGTATTTATATGCTTCTTTATGGATCACTGTAAGGCATTAAATATAACATGGTTCACTAATTCTTCAAAAGTAATTTCATATTTTAAAATACTTTCTTACTGTCAGTTTATTACTGAAGTAAAAATCAGATGACAAATACCATTAAGATTTAAAGATTATGTCATAATCCTTTTAAAAAACATACACACTGGCAAATCAGTAAGAAGCTTAGGGAGATAAGACTTATAAACTGCAGCTACTGTATATTTCCAAATGAGAGAAACAGCTCTTAAAAGGAAAACAGAGTTGAGGTGAGAAATCTTCAGGTGACTGAAAACTTCATGTTTGAACGTTTTTATTCATAAAAAATAAGGTAGAGCAAGAGATTTTTGTGCTCTTTCCCAATTCTGAAGCTCTATTTCTTTATTTCAGTGCTTCAGTGAAAAGACATCTTAATATCTGTTGGAAAAATAATACAGAAAAAGATTGTTGACCTAAAAAGCACATTCAAAAATTTGACCTGATGTCAGTTAGTGCAAATTATATAGTCTTTAAAAGGTATATGAAAAATATCCTTTCATTAGATATCATTATCATACACGCAAGAAGCATCAGCCTATTTGGAAATACTGATTCAAAGGGATGGAATTACTCAGAATATTAAGTAATTGAATAATTAAGATGGATATCATAATAAAAATATAAATAGAAAATACTCAACTGTCTAAATATTAAGCAATATTGTTCCAAGTAATTATTTAACCAATGAAATAAATGAGGAATTATAAAATATTTTCAACTGAATGAAAATTAGGGTTTACTATATCAAAACTGATGAAATGATAAAACAACATTTAGAGGCTGCTTTAGTGTCCAACGTAAATGTGAAAAGAGTTCTCAGTTGTCCTGAAAACACAGACTCTAACGTTTTGTGTTTTTCATTAGAAAATGCTCTCCTCATTTATTAAACACAGTGCTTTTCTTTGGAATAAAGCATGTCTTCCAAGATTTCACCAATCCCTGCAACCATGTCCTTTGCCATGTTACCTTGAAGTTCTTCCCCTTAGAGGCAGAGAATTCCCACCCCTTGCCTGTAAACGGGCTCATGTGACTTGCCTTAACAAATGGGATTTTAACAGTGGTGAGGAAAGCAGAAACAAGTGTGCTTGAATGGCTGAGCTTGCTGGCAAGAGCCTTAGGCGTTCCCAGGAGAAGAACTCTCCCCTGATGACCTCCACTTCTCCAGTCTGAGCTCCTATTAAGCACATGCCAGCAGACCTGAGCCTAAACTAAGCTCAGGACCAGCAGCTGGAAGGAGAGGAGCTGATCGGAACCCGAGCTGACCTACAGACCCAGGGACAAGAAGAAATGACTGCTTCTATTCCTTTCAGCCTTAGGTTTTGGGGATAATTTGTTATAAAGGGAATTTGACTGATACCCTCTCTAAAAAACATCTTGGAACAATAAACATCTGTGAATAATAGTAGTTGATTACAAATACATGGAAGGATCACCAGGCAATCACCTATTTTTTGGTTCATCAACATATGTACCAATTTATAATTCCCCTCAACTCTAGAGCCAGTGTGAACATTTAGATTGATATTATGTAAATAATGTATGTGTATGCATTTATTCAGTTTTATTTTAAAATATTAAAGAACTTGCACTTAAATTGAAATAAGTAGTGGGATTTTTGTTAAGCCTGGTAATCCATTTTAGTTCCAAAGGTAGCAGTTTTATCATGCAAATATGGGGCCACCATTTTTCCTGTTAGGATCCTCAACTGAAAAATAATTTATTGTTTTAGATTCCTTGTAGCTAATTCTATCTTTTGTACTGCAGGGTGACCTAAGCCAGGCTTTCAGTTTGTTTTACTTAATAAGACATATTGCTGGCATGTTCTCAGATTTCATCTGACAAACGAGCTTAGTGAGAACAGGAGCAGAACAAAGAGTCAATACCATTTTTCTTGCTTATTAGCTTCCAAACATCTCAGGATACAAACACAAAGTGAACTGCAAACTGTTGAGCATATCTCTAATTGCTTTTGTGATGTGTTTCAAGTGATGTTAGCAGCAAATGAAGCAACTGGCTTTCTTTGGGCACTATGATTGCAGTTGTCTAAGAACAGAAACCATAAAGTCAATAACTGTTAGACTTTGTTTTTTAAGTGAAGCACAAGAGGGAGATAGAGTGCCTTCCTTCAAAATGTTGCTTCCTGCCCCCCCACCTTTTTGTTACTATGTTTCATTAGAAATCAGCCTCTTGAACCTAGAAGGTTAAGACTTGCCCCAAATGATAAAAATTCTAAGCTTTTCATTCAGCCTTCTAAAGTAAAAGGGAAAGTGTTGCCTCATTTCTATTTAAAGCTTAAACATGAAAACTCAGAAGGGTGTCCATAATCCATGAAATCATGTCCTTTACAAAGAATAGGTTGGAAATATGTGGTCTGAATACTTTTGATTTTGGTTCTTTAGAATTATCTGAAATAGCAATTGAGTACAAGTATTCAAAGTGCCTTTATATAAATCGGAAAAATCAATTTGAACAATAAAAACCTTAATTTAGTCTAACTCACCATATTGTGAGAGATATCTTTTAAGTTCATTTTAAAATAAATATTACTATTTACAGCATTTAAAAAAATAGTTCCATTAACTTGTTGATTGTGTTGCATGGAACAATATTGGATCAGTTTCANGTCTTCCAAGATTTCACCAATCCCTGCAACCATGTCCTTTGCCATGTTACCTTGAAGTTCTTCCCCTTAGAGGCAGAGAATTCCCACCCCTTGCCTGTAAACGGGATCATGTGACTTGCCTTAACAAATGGGATTTTAACAGTGGTGAGGAAAGCAGAAACAAGTGTGCTTGAATGGCTGAGCTTGCTGGCAAGAGCCTTAGGCGTTCCCAGGAGAAGAACTCTCCCCTGATGACCTCCACTTCTCCAGTCTGAGCTCCTATTAAGCACATGCCAGCAGACCTGAGCCTAAACTAAGCTCAGGACCAGCAGCTGGAAGGAGAGGAGCTGATCGGAACCCGAGCTGACCTACAGACCCAGGGACAAGAAGAAATGACTGCTTCTATTCCTTTCAGCCTTAGGTTTTGGGGATAATTTGTTATAAAGGGAATTTGACTGATACCCTCTCTAAAAAACATCTTGGAACAATAAACATCTGTGAATAATAGTAGTTGATTACAAATACATGGAAGGATCACCAGGCAATCACCTATTTTTTGGTTCATCAACATATGTACCAATTTATAATTCCCCTCAACTCTAGAGCCAGTGTGAACATTTAGATTGATATTATGTAAATAATGTATGTGTATGCATTTATTCAGTTTTATTTTAAAATATTAAAGAACTTGCACTTAAATTGAAATAAGTAGTGGGATTTTTGTTAAGCCTGGTAATCCATTTTAGTTCCAAAGGTAGCAGTTTTATCATGCAAATATGGGGCCACCATTTTTCCTGTTAGGATCCTCAACTGAAAAATAATTTATTGTTTTAGATTCCTTGTAGCTAATTCTATCTTTTGTACTGCAGGGTGACCTAAGCCAGGCTTTCAGTTTGTTTTACTTAATAAGACATATTGCTGGCATGTTCTCAGATTTCATCTGACAAACGAGCTTAGTGAGAACAGGAGCAGAACAAAGAGTCAATACCATTTTTCTTGCTTATTAGCTTCCAAACATCTCAGGATACAAACACAAAGTGAACTGCAAACTGTTGAGCATATCTCTAATTGCTTTTGTGATGTGTTTCAAGTGATGTTAGCAGCAAATGAAGCAACTGGCTTTCTTTGGGCACTATGATTGCAGTTGTCTAAGAACAGAAACCATAAAGTCAATAACTGTTAGACTTTGTTTTTTAAGTGAAGCACAAGAGGGAGATAGAGTGCCTTCCTTCAAAATGTTGCTTCCTGCCCCCCCACCTTTTTGTTACTATGTTTCATTAGAAATCAGCCTCTTGAACCTAGAAGGTTAAGACTTGCCCCAAATGATAAAAATTCTAAGCTTTTCATTCAGCCTTCTAAAGTAAAAGGGAAAGTGTTGCCTCATTTCTATTTAAAGCTTAAACATGAAAACTCAGAAGGGTGTCCATAATCCATGAAATCATGTCCTTTACAAAGAATAGGTTGGAAATATGTGGTCTGAATACTTTTGATTTTGGTTCTTTAGAATTATCTGAAATAGCAATTGAGTACAAGTATTCAAAGTGCCTTTATATAAATCGGAAAAATCAATTTGAACAATAAAAACCTTAATTTAGTCTAACTCACCATATTGTGAGAGATATCTTTTAAGTTCATTTTAAAATAAATATTACTATTTACAGCATTAAAAAAAATAGTTCCATTAACTTGTTGATTGTGTTGCATGGAACAATATTGGATCAGTTTCACATTTGAGAAATATATTTGACCTTTAAACTATGTGCCTTTTAACTTGAAAGAAAGGCATGATGACATATTGACCTGAAATTACTTTTAGTAATTAAATGTCATCTTAAAACTAACAAATATATTTAATGAAAAGCGCCACTAAGAAGAAATTTAAATTGCTCTATATTAGTCTTATATGACTTAATTTAATGCTCAAATTCTTTACCAACTCATTACATATATATACACAAATTAATATATTGTTAAATTTTGATGGTGCTGCATTATGTGTTTAAAATCATTTAAGCAAAGAACCATTTTGTTGTTTTAAAGTAAGTGTCAGATTTAGAATCATTTGGCATCACCTGCATTTTAAGGTATTGTATTCTCTTGTCACATTACATGTTCTATACTTCTATATCTACAGATGATTCTTTTTTTTTTTTTTAACTCTTGACCATATTTGTATCACAGCCCATTATCTTAATACCATCTAAAATACTTAGGGGAGGTTAGCTAACTATTTGAGCCTATGTATCTTGAGAGGATAGATACTAAGTGTGACTCCTAAGTCACAACTCTTTTCTTTCTTAAACAACGATTGGCATCCTGGATCATTTTGACTTTTTTCAAAAGCTTGTGTAAGTGATTGTTTTAAGAATTTTATTTTCCTGACTAATGATTATGAACATTCACAGCATAGCTTCAATGTGTGGGTGTGTGTTAGTTGCTCAGTAGGGTCTGACTCTTCATGACCCCATGGACTGCAGTCTACCAGGCTTCTCTGTCCATAGAATTCTCCAGGTGAGAATACTGGAGTGGATAAACATTCACTTTTCCAGGGGCCCTTCCCAACCCAGAATGAAACCCAGGTCTCCTACACTGCAGGCAGATTCTTTACAGTCTGTGTCAATGAAGTGCTCTATTTTAAACACACAGTACTCTATTTTAAACACAAATTTGTTTATTTTTTAAAGTATAGATAAAAATAGATCATTAGGGTTATCAAACAATTTAACAATTTGCCATTTAACTTGCCTCTTTTGTATACTTTACCAACTAAGGATTTACTTTATCAAAATACTCAATTTGACTTTTTTCCCTTGCTCAATCAAGAAGCCCAGTTTTCCAATATCACTTGCTTATACATAGTGAAAATATAAGATCCCTGCTGCTGCTGCTGCTGCCGCTAAGTCGCTTCAGTCGTGTCCGACTCTGTGCGACCCCATAGACGGCAGCCCACTAGACTCCGCTGTCCCTGGGATTCTCCAGGCAAGAACACTGGAGCGGGTTGCCACGTCCTTCTCCAATGCATGAAAATGAAAAGTAAAAGTGAAGTCACTCAGTCGTGTCCAACCCTCAGCGACCCTATGGACTGCAGCCTACCACGCTCCTCCGTCCATGGGATTTTCCAGGCAAGAGTACTGGAGTGGGGTGCCATTGCCTTCGTTACTGAATTGTAACCAATAAAGTGATAGAATTAATTATTTCAAATTATTATGAATCAGTCCTATTTAACATACATATTTCAAGCAGTTCAGAGATGTGGCAATATCTTTTATTTATTTAGGATCAGAAAGGTTATGTTTAGTTAGTGACTGTCTTTCTTTGGGGGTATGACCTTTTGCAAATTCAAAGTGGTTAGAATATGTGGAGAGCTATTTTTCCCTTCTTGTCCCTGATGGCCAAATGACACCTGTATACACAAGAGTTTCGTTTTCAAAGAAAACTTAAATCTAACTGGAGGTGCCTGCACAGGTGATGGCTTTCCAGCTGTTTTTCTTATGATTTCCTTTTCTTTTTTCTCTTTTCTGTTGAAAGTGGAGATTGAATTGGAAACTTCAACCTCACTTGAGCAAATATCTGCACCTGTGACCTAGAATATCTTCCCCTATGCAGTCAAGCAATACCTCCCCTTCTGTCTGGTTTGGTCTCCTGATATTGGTGGGTCTCTGTGCCTCTTGTCCCTTTTTAGTTGCAAGATTGAAAACACTGTTTTTGATATACCATTGAAGATAAAAATCATCACCTTTTGGCTTCTCTTAATTTTATGCTTCTTGAACTTATATGACCGTAAAAAGAGCCCACTCTTTCAGATGGTACAGCTTATTCTTCTATAGTCTGCACACTAGAGTAGAAAGCCACTTACGGTTTTCCCTTTGAACACTAAACCAATTGAAAAAAATGGAAGAGACATCTAGAGTTTAAAATACCACCTTGGTTGCCATTAAAAATGGATCAGATAGCTCCACTTGTACCCAAGGTCAAAATAGACATTCTCACGCCCTGCCATCTCTATAGATCTTATTCAGTGAAAGATCCAGCTAGCATTAAAGTGTGTCTTAGCTTTTTCTTTTGTGTTTAAATTTCCTCTGGGGAATTGATTGAGAATAGTATGTCAAGGAAACATCTGAGACCTCGTGAACTAGCCCACCAGGCTCCTCTGTCCATGGAATTACCCAGGCAAGAATACTGGAGTGGGTAGCCATTCCCTTCTTCGGGGGATTTTTCCCCATCCAGGGATCAAACCCATGTTTCCTGCATTGCAGACAGATTCTTTACCATCTGAGCACCAGGGAAGCCCATAATAATGGGACCACTGTCTAAATATTATATTTTATCACTGCTAGCTCCATAATATCACAAGTCATTAATAACCATTTTCTTTGCTTCTAAAGAGTATTGACACATAATTAGTACAAAATAGTGCATTATTTTTTCACAGAAACTATTACAGGTAATTGATTTTATGGAAATTTCTGGGTGAGCCTATTTTATCCCTGCATTTCCCTAGGCCATTGGAAGTATTCTAAATAATGAACATGCTGACTAAATACAGGGTCTTGGATACTGAATTAACATAGCACACAATACATCACATATATCCAAAACTGTGTGAGAGATTATACACAGGCACTAAAATTTCCCAGATAATCTGAGTCTTTAAGAAACATTCATTTTACTATTGCATTTTACTGACGTATTTGAGTCTTAATGTAGAGTGAATGGTGGCAGTAGTATTTCTTAATAGATATATAAAGCAAAAATTCCTTCTAGACAAAATTACCCTAGGAAGACTATTAAATCTCCCACTATGCATGTCATGAAATACTACATCATCTAGCAATAATTCCAAGTATTGTACAGCCAAATTTTTCTCCAAAAACAGACTGTTATTTCTATCATTAGGCCCTGAGTGATATACTTGACTTGACTTTGACACATTGTGCACGCAGAGTTGCAATTTTGTGCAGTATTTATAGACAGAGAGCAACTTGCACACTGTACAAGATGGAAAGGAAATTAAGTCTTCTGAGGGACAATGTATTCAAATATCCATTTCACTCTCACTTTGAATTCTGATGAGCTTGGATAACCTGAAATACTTAAATCTCCCTCTCACAAACATTCAGTATTTTACTGATAAGCGGAGGTGTGGATGTGTGTGATGCCCTGCATTGTTGGTTTTGTAGAGATTCTTGGCTTTTGTACATTTTTCAAATATACCACCTCTTGGCTTTCCCAGAACTCAGCTATATGTGTTTACTTTCATGAAGTTTATGCTATAGATGGTGGAGGGGCCGGAGGAGGAGTTTACTCCATTGTTATTGCTAGCTCAAAGTGTAGCTCACACAGAAACTTATTAATGGGTAAGAAATTTCTTCCAGATACATTCTAACTAAGCCACTATCTTTCCTTTACCTTGTCAGAGGGCTAGAGAGAGAATTCTTTTATTACAAATGTTTTGGGACTCACAGATTGTAGAAATGTTTTTATGCTCACCGTATCCAGTTTCCTTTTGACTTGGCATTTTCTTGTTATCGTTTTGGTAACTTTCCAGTGGAGAAGATATCTTGATTTCTGATGACAACCATCTCTTTCCTGTGTTCAAAAATCATTGCTGTGACATCTGTGATTTCTTTCCCATTTTCTTGTATCATTCATCTAAGAAACTCTCATAAATAAATTTTTCTCTGATATCGCCTATTTACATGGTACATTATTAAAAGCACATTTTTGAAAACAACATGTATTATGAAGTGTCTTTAGTGAAAATCACTCATGGTGCATGAAAGTGCGTGTGTGCATGTGTGTGGGTACATTTTTGTGTTGAAGAGTTTAGTTTTTTGACTAATAGAATTAAATGAGTTAGAATAAATTACTTTTGAAATTAATGTGGCATAAGTGATTGACTGTGTTTTCGGAAGAGGACTAGTTCTTTTGTCATAAAATAAAAGCATCCTCATAATTTATCTTTGATGATAAGTTTAAATAAAATGTTCATATAAGACACTACAACTACTTGCTTTTTACCTTTAATATGACTATTGACAGAATTCTAAATCCTTCCATTAATCTCTTTTCTTTCTAATTCAGGCAAATTGACACTGAAGTGCAGACCTATCCCACAAATTCCTCCCACTCTTGAGTCTCTGCGACTACCACTACGTCTATCATCAAATGCTCTGAATGCCTAATAAAAAGAAAAATAGCTGGGGCTTTTCATACAGCAAATAATTCACAGGAAAACTAGATGTCATTTCTGTTTGGCAAAATCGTCTTTAAAATTTCATTATATTTTGGGTACAATCTTAACATGGAAATGTTGAAAGCTCAATCCAGTGCATAAATTAAAATTAAATTATTATTTTGGAAAAGCAGTACATAATAGAATGGTTACTTTCCCAAAAAATTGCATCCTCATTATTATGATTAACTTTAAAACATCTACTGTTTCTTGAATCCTTGTGCCAAAAACTGTACAAATTATCTTGATTTTCTAATTTAGCCTCTTAGGAATCATTTTAAAATGTAGTATTTATTCTATCTTTAAGATGTGGAAACCAGTTAAGACACCTCACCACTAATCCTACCTATCACAGGATTTAATCATGTAATATTAATATTGACATAAGTATATACAAATGGCCTTGAGAGTCTACAGATTAAACATTATTTAAATGATCACATTAGCATGACTACTACTATTTCTATTGCTACTAATGTTACTAACATGATAACCATGTTTGTTGACAACCCTGAGTCTGATTCCTGACTGTACTACCCAAAACACTTATTACCTTGAAGGAATTTGGTATTTAATAGCAATAACAGTCACTGAAAGATTTTTGGGATTCCTAGTCTGAAAATTGCAGATTCTAAGTATTCCTTGCCTGGGGTTCGCAAGAAGCAGTCACTCAGCAACACATATGTGATTCTATTTGACAATGGATTCTGTTTGTCTTTTGTTAGCAGATGATCATTCTTATATTTAAGAGGGGGAAGTCACAACCCTACTGATGCAGTAGGATAGGCTCAACTTTCTAGAAAAATGTCCAGAAAAAATCTTTAAGTATTATTTTTAGGAATTTGTTAGCCTCTAAAACACTCTCAATGAGCACGAAAAAAATCTATGAATGCCAAATTAAGAATTCCTTTATGAGATTATGCATCACAAATTTTGAAAGCTTTATAATTATAAGCTGAGTCTCAAAAAGTGAGAAGGATTTAGCATATGGAGCTGGACTCATCAACATCTGTATCTTATCTTATACCAACATATATATCTTGTCCACCACCTTCTCATCTTCAGGAATCTCATATATATATATATGTATATGTATATATGTATATGTATATATATATATGTATATATATATTTAAAACATGCATAGGCAAAGAAACCTTTCCTTACTGGTTGTCTCTTTGGGTGTAAGTTTCAGTACAAAACTTGATCTCTGATGAGCAGAGCTAGATTACCTGGGAAATGAGAACATCTTTGCTGTTTTTAGATTAGTTAGCTGAACCTTTGTTCCAGCCTCAGTGCATAGATTTAAAATAAATTGGCAAATATGCTCCACTTAATAAGCAAGAAAATCTCCCAAACACCATGTTATACAACATTCCCGAAAGATAAAATGAGAAGTTTTTCTTAATATATGCTAATCTATATAAATTGTGCAAAAGTTCCATTCCTATTATCAGGGACCTCACTAATGTCTTAACTATAACCAATCTATTCAAAAAAAATTCCTCCTACTTAGGAGTGAGTGTGGAAAGCATGGGAAGAGAATAACTGCCAACAGTTCACCACTTTCTGTTGTGATTTTCTTGTTTTCTTTTAAGTCAGTGAGTTTAATAGCCAAACATTCAGATATTGATGTCTCTGAGGAGAAACATAAGAGATGGTTTGTTACCTTAATGGAATCACTTACATAATTATCCTTATGGAGCTTATGTATTTTTCTGAGAATAATAAGACAGGAAGTCTAGTCCTTTAATATATTTATAAATGTCTTACCAATCCTGGGCTGAAGAAATTCTGATTTCCATTTAGACAAAGCTTGCTGCTGCTGCTGCTAAGTCACTTCAGTTGTGTCTGACTCTGTGCAACCCCAGAGACGGCAGCCCACAGGCTCTCCCGTCCCTGGGATTCTCCAGGCAAGAACACTGGAGTGGATTGCCGTTTCCTTCTCCAATGCGTGAAAGTGAAGTCGCTCAGTCATGTCCAACTGTTCACGACCCCATGGACTGCAGCCTACCAGGCTCCCCTGTCCATGGGATTTTCCAGGCAAGAGTACTGGAGCGGAGTGCTATTGCCTTTCATTTAAAATTATACTTCATATAGTATATTAGAAAAAGGAGCAATTTTACTCTTTTTGTTCTTATACAAAGTGAAGCAATTACTTTAACAATTTTATTAGATTATTCAATGTGCAACTCATCATAGAACAGCTTAAATGATATGGTTTCTGTTAAATGTCTATAGTCTGCTACTACACTATAACCCTGAGCAACTAAACCTTCATGCATCATTTTGTAGACCCTTGAACTACAGAGAAATTAAAGTTCCACAGGTTATCTGCCCTCTCTTCTTTCATGTTTGGAAATTAAAGACCAGGAAATATTCTTCTCTAAAGATTATATTATTGCCATATGAAGATTTATTCCCAAGCCCTAAATTAGTCTACATAAAAGGTTGGTAGGACCAAATAGGTTCTACCTATTTGATCATTCAAATAGGAATGATCAAGCTTAAGCTGCAGTGACTTGGAACTTAGAAAACAAGGAATTAAATCCATGAATTATTTTTCTAGAAGTTTACTACAAATTCCAGATTTACCACTTACAGGGAACACAGTAGTTTAAAGGCGGAAGTTGATGATAAGGAAAGAGAATGATTTCCACCACAGGTTTGTTTGGTAGCTCCCTCCCCTTAAGTCTTTACTACTAGAAAATTATAGTTGCTATTTAGCAATGCATTTTCATTTTGAAGATTGAGTAGACTAGAAAGAACTGTGCCCTTCTGAAATTTGATGTATAAAAATGAACCTACCATGGCAGAACATCTTTACATATGCACGTAAATATATCTATCTAACAGGAAGCAAGGATAAAGGAAAGAGTGCTGGAAATTGCAGGCACTGAGTCAGTCATCAGACATCTTGCCAGATAGGTATAGGTATTTGATTATTTGCAAGTCAATATTTCTCAGCTGTTTAATCATTTATATGATTAAAAAAATGGGTAGGACTCTCGAATATTGTGAACACTCTTAGCAGGTTTAATGTGCAAGAAATGATACTCTTCAATTAGGGTAATGTCAGCAAGGCATCAAAATTAGAATTGGATTCAAACAAGACAGCTTGCTGTATCTATTAGCTAAAATAAATTATTTACAATAAAGGACATTTGTCTCTTCCAAAGAAAAAAGTCTCAAAACCTGTCTTTAAATAAACATCTTGAAGTTTCTAGAATAAATTTGGAAAGATTAAAACTCAAAAATTCATTATACAACCCCACTGTCACGAAGCACTATGATTCACCCAGCAGCAAGAATTATTACTTGTATCATCCATTTCATATTGTATTCAATTGAATTATAGTGACAGGAACTGGCATAAACATAAATGATGTCAACCATTGGCAAGAAAATTATTAGAACAAAAGCATAATATGTTTTTTAATATATCAAACTTGGAATCATACATTTATGCCATGTGAGCTTCCAAAACAAGCTAATTTTTAAGCCCACTGTGAAGTCCAACAGGATGACAGTTTCTTTTGACCCAAGGAGCTTCTTCTATTAGACCCATTCTTTCTGTCTGTCTGTCTATCTGTTTCTCTCTCTCCCAGCCTATGCTCAGGGCACAGAGGGAAACAATTTCTACCTTCCCAACAGGTAAACTCCCAGAGGAAGGCTCTAGTCCTGCAAGGGACATCTGTGTTTTGGCAGGTAGCTTCAATTTGGCAACGATGTACAGTGAGGCCCAAAATGCCTATCAAAGTCATATCCTGCAATCCAGATTTTTATATTAAAAAATTAAAGATTCATACCCATAAGGCAGATTGCCACTTCTATTTCTCAATTCTGAATGCAGAGGAAAGGGTAGAAGTTGCTATTAAACCCTAAAAGCCCCAACATTTTCCTAAACTCTAATTTGAACAACTCTTAAATATTCTACATGATCTTCCATAGCCCAAGATACTTAAGAAAGTATAAATTGTTAGGTATATACTATAGGCTAGCCACAGTGTAAATTATTTGGCCTAGTTATTATTTCCAATGTGCAAGGTAGATGATATCTCTCCAATTTTATATGCCAGGTCAAAGAGGATTATATGCCATGTTGAAAGGATTAAGATGTTTAGGAATTCTAAGCACTGAAAAGATTTTGTGTATAAAAAGAAATGCTAAACCATAAAATAAATGTTAAGTGTGAGCAACAGTAATTAAATTTGGTTTCCCATTATAAGCACTTACTTTGTGAAGCTCCTTCTCATGCTAATGACTATCCTGTTGCTTGAAGCCCACCATCTGTGGTTAGGCTCCCAGTTAGACAGCTGCACAGGAATGTCAGAAAGGTCCCATGAAGGGACAGAGCCAAGACTTTAAAGCCAGCATTCCTTCTTGTGTAATTCATTGTGTTTGTTATCCTGAACATTTAAAATATGAACATTAAAAAATTATATAGTTTAATGACTGAGCAAATACATATATATGTGTGTAGAAAAGGCAAACAAAATTAGTAAAAAATTGACAACTGTAGAATTTAGGTGATGGATAAACAGGTGTTCATTGAATCATTCATTCAGCCTTTCTCTATGTGTTAAATTTTTAATAATAGAATCATTTTATTTAATGATTTATTGGTTAACTCTGAGTTAACTTGGAAGTAGGAACTCAGTTTTAACTTCACACTTTATCCAAATTTGGTAGGATGCCTAACATACACAGAACTCAATGGATATGTATGAAGAAAATGAATGCAAGTAAAAATGAAAGTAAGGATAAAAGAATACAGTTATATTTTTGTACTGATGACCTCATACTAGTCATGGTATCAAGTGTTTTATATAAGCAATTTCACTTAACTATTACATAAATTCTCTGGGAAAGATAATTCAGATACATCAAGTTTATGTATTCAGAAACTGGGAACTAGAAAGTTAAATAACTTCCTCAAGCCAACCAAGTGTTAAGTTGAATAAATGAATCAATAAAGATTCTAGGGTAGGAGTTGTGAATAATTCACTATCTTATGTTTCATTCTATATTAAAGAGAATAAATAAAAGAGCCCAAGGAAGACAGAGACTGATAATGAGATGGGTGAAATGATTGAAGCTGGAACAGAGTCCAAGAGAAAATGAAATCAAGTCATTGTCCAAAGTCACCATTACTTACCATTCCATCATAAATGCAAGTGTAAAATCTTGGCACTCTGGTGTTTTAGATCTTGTTTTACTGATGAGGAAGCTGTAGAGGATGGAGTTTGAATTCCTGACCCTAATGGAGTCCAGGTGACTCCTAAATTTAGTACTCTTTCAAGTTCCTACACTGACTGTGTCTCTATTTTCACTTTCATCCTGCTTTACATGATTACCTTTGAAAATATTTTCCCCGCTTTGGATAACTTTTTTCCTTTTGATTAATTTATAAGTACTAAATTCTATCATGATCTATTAATGGGTTTTTAATATACAGATGAGTAAGTGCTATACTCAGAGTTAATTGGCTAATTAATCAAATAATTTTTACTCGGCTCCCACAATTTGAAGATACATGAAGGTCATTTTTGTGTTTGAAAAGTACCTGTAAGTAAAGCCTGGAGCCAAGTAAATACATAATGATCTTGGTAATATTATATAGCTCGTTTGTTTTCCCTTTAACAGAGCTGATTTTTGTGAACTTGTTATAAAGCAGTGGATAAATACTACTCAGACGGACATGTCATCACTATACAAGAGCATACACAATCAGTGTTTGAAAGTGCAATTAGACCCTTAGTTGCTTTATCAGTATATACCTTGTGAACTACTCACAGATACATATACAACTGTCACTATTGTTGATCATTGTGTTTTAAAGTTTGGGCTTTTATATTCAAATCACCATTTATAAAAATAAACTGCAACTAAGGAACATATTCAAAATCCTGTCTATACTACATTGCTGATTCCATAAAACTTGTCATTTGTCACTGGCTTGACGTTTACTCAGTTTCCCCTGGGTGCTAGGAACTGCGCTGTGAATTGACAGGAAGAGGAGAATTTAATGTGGGATGCTGCTGAGCATAATTCGTGCAGCTTTAATTTATTTTAAAGACAGGAGACATCCACTAATGCTGAAGGTAACAAAAAGGACCCAGGACTGATGGCAGCTATTTTGCTTCACCCTACAGGTGGCACGCAGGAGCTCAAACATCAATCTATAATACAAACTTCCCAGAGTTCATACACTAGCCCACGTCCCCCATACTTGCAGTACTATAGTCATAGCGCAGTCTGCATCATCTTCTCTCTATATCCTAACATAAAGTGTTAGAATCATAAAAGAAAACACCTTTGCGGTAACTTATTTTTAAAAAGACGAGGTTGCCTTGGGTAATATCCCTTCTTCATGTTAGTGTTAATTGTATTACAGCTAGGCATTTTCAGAACCAGCTCATGACTGACTGTGCCACTCTGATTCCTGTTACTCACAGTGAAGTGGTTATTTGAAAGCAGAGGAGATCAGCATGATGGAATGCCGTTTGTGTGTGTGTCTGGGGCAAGGGGGTATTCNTAGTGTTAATTGTATTACAGCTAGGCATTTTCAGAACCAGCTCATGACTGACTGTGCCACTCTGATTCCTGTTACTCACAGTGAAGTGGTTATTTGAAAGCAGAGGAGATCAGCATGATGGAATGCCGTTTGTGTGTGTGTCTGGGGCAAGGGGGTATTCAGAAGGAATGTTTACTCAATTTATGAATTAACTGCAATTTAGCCCATGGTTATGTGATGGAATACCTTGCTGAGGCTACACCAGTGAGAAGGAGTGAGAAAGAACAAATCTGGGCAATTCTTTAATTGTTTCTTCTGTTACAGAAGACAAGGAAGAAATTAAGGAACATCACTTTATCTTTCCAGTGATGTATCTAACATGAGAGCAAATGAGTGACTGTTGGTGGAAAAATTTCCTAATTTCATAAATATGATTTTATGTATATACATGGGAGTGAAAAAATGAACTATTCCAGTTTCCTGTGGTGCCAGCAACTGGGCAATGAGAGACGAGAAGGAAGAGCAGGAGTCTATATTTAGGATGTTTCAGAAGATTTACTTAGTGAATTAGGCTGTGCTAAGGGTCTGACTACTACTTCAACTTTGGTTGGTGCAGGTTGGAAAAGATGTCCCAGCCCCTCGGTTCTGAAATTTCCAAGGCACCAAGTAGCCTGTCATAGAGGCTGGACAAAGTAAAGGAAAAAGCTAGGTAGAAATGAACATCACGCTGCACAGCGTGCTCTTCCAGGGATTATAGGTCAGCGTCCAGTGTCACATTAGCAGCCCAGGGTGGACAGTCAGTCTATCTTAAGAAGGATGTCAGGGAGCAAGGGCTTTTCTGGTTGCTCAGATGGAAAGAATCTGCCTGCAATGCGGGAGACACAGGTTCAATCCCTGAGTCAGAAAGATCCCCTAGATAAGGGAATGGCTACCCACTCCAGTATTCTTGCCTGGAGAATTCCATGGACAGAGGAGTCTGGCGGGCTGCAATCTATGGAATCACAAAAAGAGTCAGACACGACTGAGCAACTGACACTTTCACTTTACACAACGACCAAACCCACTCACCAGCTGTGGATCTGCTATATCAGAGATGACTCGGCCTAAGGATGCTATGTGCCGGGGGTCACTAGTGAGTCTCAGACCTTCTTCACTTCATATACTCAGGGAGTACTTATTAATCCACTAAAAACAAATTAAGCTCTTATTAAGGGGCTTCCCAGGTGGCACTAGTAGTTAAAAAAATAAACAAATAAACCCCGCCTGCCAATGCAGGAGCCGTAAAGAGACGGGTTTGATCCCTGAGTCAGGAAGATCCCCTGGAGGAAGGCATGACAACCCACTCCAGTATTCTTGCCTAAAGGACGGAGAAGCCTGGCGGGCCTACAGTCCAAGGGGTCACAAGGAGTTGGACATGACTGAAGCAACTTATTAAAATAATCTAATGGGAAGCCAAGGGAGCTAGGTGACCTGTGATAGCTTTTAGTGGACCCACCTGTTTAACCCCTGTAAGGCTGGGACAGCTGCAGGAGGGAAAGCTTATTGCAGCAGGACTCTGACTGAGTGCTTTTGGATAATAGGAACCATTTTCTCAAGTGCCCAGAGCCAATTCCTTTGTTGTGGAGAAGGCCAGTGATAAATAACACACTCAGTTACCAGATTTCATCTCAATGGCTCATCAGCAGCATTCGACACCATTGTCTCCAGCCCTGCACAGCTGCTCTGACTTCCCTGTGTCCATGAGGGGAAGCTCTCTCTACTTGCCTCCTCAGTCTTGGGGAGTTCCTTTTTTAGTCTCATTGGCTGGCTTAAGTCTTTTAACATGACCTCCTAATATTTTTCTGCACCAGAAGTCTTTCATCCTTTCCTCGTTGGTGTTCACACTCATATATTTTTGGTTCTCATCCAGTCTCATGACTTCACATCTGTATTGTTAGAAAAAGAATAGGGTTTTAAAAGTTTCTAGTAGAGTTGAGGGAACACAGAGTTTCTCCTACAAAGTATAACTATTAGGGGAACCACTCATTGAAAACACCCGCCCTGGCCAGGCACGGCCGTTACCACTTGCATGAATTATCTTTCGATAGGATTTCCTGGTAAGGAACATAGAAAATGCAGAAAAGGTCAAAAGGAGAGAGGAGACACCTGTCCATATGTCTCACAGAGCTCCCAGAATCCGCCTCGCTGGAATCACCTCAGGAAGGACCCTGAGTCAGAGTCATTGATCAGAGACAACCCCAAAATTAACACTATCACCATGAAACCTGAGACCGCGAGCCATGTGGTAGAGCAATTCTCCTGGGTTCCCTTATTCTCCTGCTCTCTGCCTGGGGCCCCTTCCCAGTAAAGCCTTGATTTATCAGCAAGTGTGTCTCCTCGGACAACTCATTTTCAAGTGTTAGACCTAAGAGCCCACTCACGGGTTTCTGGAAGGGGTTCCCCTTCTTGCAATATAACCATAAAATTCGAGATGGATTAAGTATGGGCATCAAATTGTAATTTCCAGTTTCAAACCCATTGTGGTAAACAGAATAATGATCCTTTAAAGATGTCCGTGTCTGAATCCCTGGAACCTAGGCACATGATCTGTTACACAGTAGGGACTAATTATGGTTGCAGATGGAAGCAGGTTACTCCTCGGCTGACTTTAAAATAAGGAAATTATTCTACATTATCTGTGCGGGTTCATTGTCATTGCAAGGGCCTTTTTAAGTGAAAGAGGGCAGTCGAAAAGAAGAGAATGGACAGAAGGAAGCTTGAAGATGCTAAACTCCTGACTTTGCAGGTAGAACCAAGGGAGATGAGCCCTCAAAAAACAGCTAATGCCCCAAAGCTGGAAAAGGTAAGAAAACAGATATTCCCTGAAAGTCTCAAGAAAGAAACATGGATTTCCTATCACCTTGGTTCTAACTCGGAAACCCCTTTTCAGATGTGTGACCTCCTGAATCGTAAGACAATAAATGCATGTTCTTTGAAGCCACATACTCAGTTTATCATAGTTTATTACAGCACTCATCAAGAACTGACTTCCCCAACTCAGATACTGATATCATACATTTTGTTTCACACCTCATCATTTCTCCACCTGCACAGACTACATAGATAAAGCTTAAATATTTTTCTTTACAGAGGCTCATGACGTTATCTTTCACATTAACTTTGATGACTTATCTTGCTTCGTAACTGTTTCCTGACACTTAAGCGTTTGTACTTACTCCTCTGCAGTTGTGTTCACTTTATGGTCCAACATGCTGCAGCCTGCCCATGGCTCCTCCAGGATTCTGGCCTCATATCTTTTTCATTCCACAGCTTCAGCATTAATCTTCTGCTGATGCTGCTACTACTTTTTCATAGATACCTTCTACTTAATGTACCTCCCACTGGCAAGTGGCTCAAGCAGCATTTATCAGTGTTGCCAGGTACCAAGTGAAAATCAACTTTCCGTGTCGTGTGGAAATTTAACAACAGTTATTACAAAGGAAAATTATTTTAATACAAATAAGAAATATAGCCACTTGTGATCATCCTTTATCCTAGAACATACTTTGAAATGTGTAAGCAAAATTGAAAGTACATCATATCTTTGTCCTGAGTAAATGAAAGAGAAATGTATGAATGTTTTGTAATATATGAATCTTTTAGATATTATGTTTTGACGCAGCACTTTATTCACTTTAACACATGTACCTCTGATTTTTTGTTGAAGCTATNCTGTTTCCCCATCTATTTCCCATGAAGTGATGGGACCAGATGCCATGATCTTCGTTTTCTGAATGTTGAGCTTTAAGCCAACTTTTTCACTCTCCTCTTTCACTTTCATCAAAAGCCTTTTTAGTTCCTCTTCACTTTCTAGCTTGAGTCCTTACAATGAACATTTAGGACTGATTTCCTTTAGGATTGACTGGTTGGATCTCCTTGCAGTCCAAAGGACTCTCAAGAGTCTTCTCCAACACCACAGTTCGAAAATTCTTTGCTGCTCAGCTTTCTTTATAGTCTAACTCTCACATGCATACATGACCACTGGAAAAACCATAGCTCTGACTAGATGGACCTTTGTTGTCAAGGTAATGTCTCTGCTTTTTAATATGCTATCTAGGTGGGTCATAACTTTTCTTCCTAGGAACAAGTGTCTTTTAATTTCATGGCTACAGTCACCATCCACAGTGATTTTGGAGCCCCCAAAATAAAGTCAGCCACTGTTTCCAGTGTTTCCTCATCCATTTGCCATGAAGTGATGGGACTGGATGCCATGATCTTAACTTCTTGAATGTGTTTTAAGCCACATGTGTTTAATGTGTTTTTTCACTCTCCTCTTTCACTTTCATTAAGAGGTTCTTTGGTTCTTCTTCTTCACTTTCTTCCATAAGAGTGGTATCATCTGCACATCTAAGGTTAGTGATATTTCTCCCAGCAATCTTGATTCCAGCTTGTGCTGCACCCAGTCTGGCATTTGGTATAATGTTTTCTGCATAGAAGGAGAAGGCAATGGCAACCCACTCCAGTTCTCTTGCCTGGAAAATCCCATGGACAGAGTAGCCTGGTAGGCTGTAGTCTATGGAGTTGCGAAGAGTCGGACACGACTAAGCAACTTCTCTTTCACTTTTCACTTTCATGCATTGGAGAAGGAAATGGCAACCCACTTCATTGTTCTTGCCTGGAGAATCCCAGGGATAGAGGAGCCTGGTAGGCTGCCATCTATAGGGCTGCACAGAGTCAGACACAACTGAAGCAACTTAGCAGCAGCAGCAGCAGCATTCTGCATAGAAGTTAAAAAAGCATGGTGACAATATACAGCCTTGAAGTACTCCTTTCCCAATTTGAAAGCAGTCTGTTGTTCCATGTCCAGTTCTCACTGCTGCTTCCTGACCTGCATACAGGTTTCTCAGGAGGCAGATCAGGTGGTCTGGCATTCCCATCTCTTGAAGAATTTTCCACAGTTTGTTGTGATCCACACAGTCAAAGGCTTTAGCATAGTCGATAAAGCAGAAATAGGTGTTTTTCTGGAACTGTCTTGCTTTTTCTATGATCCAGTGGATGTTGGCAATTTGACCTCTGGTTCCTCTGCCTTTTCTAAATCCAGCTTGAACATCTGAATGTTCTCGGTTCACATACTGTTGAAGCCTGGCTTGGAGAATTTTGAGCGTTACTTTGCTAGATTTATGTTAGATACAGATATAACATCACCATTTGAAATCATTATATATTTATTTCTTAAAGCTGAAAAGAATTGCTGAACTTCCAGATAAATATTTTGATCCATGAAATAGTTGTTTCCAAAGTTTCCCTCTGAATAAAGAATATGCAAAAATATCAGGACACTGTAATAATACGGCTTTGTAAATGCCTTCTTCAATTTTAGGAGCTGAACTACAAATAGATCCTGTGTCATATGTGATAAAGTCTCTACTCCTACACAACATTTCACATCTACTCATCTGATGGGTAAGTCATTATTCATATTATTTCAAGACTTATAATATTTGTAATCTGTCACAATAATTCCCTTAGTTATTTATTCTTATTTCTCTAATTAGTATATTCAATTTATACATATCTTCTCTATCATTTACCTAATGAAGAGCTGAATTTATTGTCAATAATTTATTTTTAAAAGGAGAAATCATAACTGTCATATATCTGAGAGCTCAGGCAACTAATAATAAGAGGTAATTGCTTTTATAGTCAAGGAAATAGACTGTCTTGAATATAAAATACAAACTGGATGGCTGTAATGTTATTAGATCACACATTTTTTTGTTTAGAACATTGATTTTGTTCTGCCTTTTTTTTGCACTGGGATTTTGTGGATAATTAATGCAGTTAGTTTCAGGCCAGCCTAACTTCTTCCTCCTGTGGATGACATGCTTTTACTGTTTGAATCCCAGAAGATGTGTTTATTTTTCCTGGAGGGTAAATAATCATAAAATATAGTTGACATAACTGCTCTCTATCTTCCTGGAATACCAAAAGCACATATTTTTTTTTTTAATTCAGTTATTCCTACATACCAGGGAATTTTCCATGAATTCTGCCTCTGAATATCTTTTCTCTTCCATTTATTTAATTCTACAAATAGGGGCCATAAAATATCTATATGTTCAATTAAAAATTATATATATAGTCATTAAGAGCTATAAAAGTTGTCACTGTCTGAATTCTGTTAATTATTGCAAAATATTCCATTTTCAGTACTTTGTACTTTCATACAAGGTAAAATCTTTTAGCCAGTTTTCCTTGTAATACTAGTACTATTTCCCAAGCACTTTGATTTGTCATGTGGGCTTACTTATTCTCTTATTGGTTATGCTAAATTTTTTAAGTTTGTAGATATATTTTTGACTCTCAAATTATATCTTTAACTCTGAAAGTCCCCTTTTAAAATTTTAAGACTCCTACTAGTTAGTAAGTAACCAGACAGGGAAAAAAAAAAAAAAGTTACTGTCTTGAATAGCAACTTCCCCCCCAAAAATTCCAAATGCCCCATACAAAAATGCCTACATTTTTTTATTTTTATTTTTTTCCCTGATGGACAAAGTACTGTAAAGGCAGTATCAGGGCAAGGGGGTTAGATGTTAACTCCATTTTAACAACTTCAATGTTCAATCAGAGTAAGTCAAGGGCACAGTGCTAACAACAAGGGCAGATAATGGTATGAAACAAAAGGGAAAAAAGAGCAGGAAAGTTATTTTATTAGTAAGATTCATGGCATCATCATGCAATTGTTGAAGGAAAGGTGAAGGGTCAAGGGTACAGCCTCAGGAAAGAAACTATTATGTTCACTGAATGTAGTCTAGTAACCCTTGGGCTGATCTATAGGCACAACAAGACAAGATGGCTTTTTCTTTCATAAAAAGTAAAACCTTTTAGCCAGTTTTCCTGTTAAATACCAGTAATATTTTCTAAGTAAATTTATCTTAGTTTTTCAAGTAAAATCTTCAAATTCAATCACATTTTCATTGTAAATTTTTGCTAAGTTTCCTATCACACATTATGATGTCTTGTTATGTCTGTTCCTTTCTATCTTTGCATTATCTTCTAGAATATATTGCACCATCTGCCAAGTGATTTCAGTTTAAATGTTCTTTATGTATTATTTATGAAATAATAATAATCAGCTTCATCTGCTATTCACACCACTTAAATAACATTGTCATTGGACAGACTACTCATTCTTTCTATTCAGCTTACATAAGTATGTTGAAATGCATTTTCTTAACTTATTAGAACCTTTTTAGACCACTTTTTTTCCAAAAACTGCATGGAAAATCCAAATCTTTAATGTCCAATGCAAGTGTCATTTCTGTGCTGTGTTTAATCATATCAGATCTTCTGGTTACAAAGACCCTTCTCAACCCTTTAAGACCCAGAGGAAAAATTTGTTACCGTGTGATCCTAAAGAATTTTGTGCATACCACAACATGCTACCTTTCCCCTTACATTATTGCTAATTACTGTGCTTTTTGAGAATTCTTCTTTGTATAAGATTATTTATTTTTTTGTATAAATTTATATATAGCATTAAGATTATGTCTAGCCCATAAATGCATAATCGGAAAACATGTGTTTAATTGAATTGAATAACATATGATTTGCCTCCACTAGAAAAAAGTGGGGAAAGAATTTAGGAAAAAATAGAAAAAAATGTACCTAAAGCTAAGAGGTAGAATGTAGAATGTAGCATTTCTACCCATTTTAGGGCAATCCCTCTCTAAGGAATTAACAAATACAGATATACGTATCTTTGACTGAAAATCTTCCATGTGTGAAATACCTCATCCTTAATCATAGGAGGGTTCCACTTGATAAATATACTATCATAATAAGAATTAAGGGAACTCTCATTCTCAATATATAAAGAAGTCTTTGATTTTCATTTCATGGACAAGCAGCAATTTTGCGAATTCTAGGAAGACACTGACTTTGGGTATGCATTTCAAAATGAAAAGAAGAAATGTAACTTCCACTTATTAAATCTAAATACTAAGTGATACAACGACTAAAGAAGTGATTTCACAGCTGGAAAGGCAGCATTTGGAGTTGAGTTTCAATCAGAGGCTGTTCACCTATGTCAGTTCCGTGTCCAGTGTTGTCAGGTAGTACCTGTACAACTCTGCTTATCCGTCTTAATATTTGCCGAATTAGTGAGGTGAAAGAAAAATGGGATATAGAATTGAAGAATTTGGCAATAAAGTGATTAAAATAATTGATCCATAATCCAAGGCTCAAATAATTGAACGGCCTCCTAAGACTCCATAGTCCTGTATAAGGTTTTCATAAAGATACATGGTCAGTGAGACAGAGAAAATAAACCTAGACAATCGGTGAGAGCCCCACCGCTTCTAACTTCAGGCTCTCCTTCCTCCTTTAACACACCCAACATGCTATGCATTCAGATTATGAAATATCAAGAAATATGCCAGATATCTCGGTTTCAAGGAAGCTATAGCATAAGTTGGAGTTCCCTGGTGTCTGAGATGGTAAAGAATCCACCCGCAATGCGGGAGGCCTGGGTTTGATCCCTGGATTGGAAAGAATCCCTGGAGGAGGGCATGGCAACCCACTCCAGTATTCTTGCCTGGAGAATTCCCATGGACAGAGGAGCCTGGCAGGCCACAGTTCATGGGGGTCACAAAGAGCCGGACATGACTGAGTGACTGAGCACAGCACACAGCACTCATAGCACCAGTTCATGGGGGGTCTTTTGCACCTTGCTGGTCACACAGCTAAAATCAATCTAACAAGTCAAGAGGTTCAAATCATCAGTTCATACATTTTTCTCTAAACACTGTAGACAAATTAGCATTGCTTAGCCTCCAGAGCAGTGTGAACACTAAACAGCACATTATAAATCACCGCATAGCACATCCCATCCTAATCTTGGCCAAGAGATAACAGCATCCTTCCAGAAGTCCCTGGAGATTCTCCCCAGGATCAGATGCAAGTTCACTGTTTCCTTATATACCTGGATAGAGAAGAAACTTAAAATATGAGGAGATTACAAGAAAAGGAGAAAGTTTCAGTATCCAAAGATTGCAAGAGAACGAGAAGGTGTCAAAAACTGTAAAGGCTCTGAGATCTTGCTCTACGTACAAGCTGACAGGTTAGCCTGTCTAGTCTCTGGGTGCTGGCAGAAGACACAAGAGCCCTGAATCAAAGACAGAGACAAGAGATGAAGGACTTATTACTCATTTCTCTTTGCACAGCAGGTAGCATGAACTGAATGTCTGCATTATTTCCTCTTTCCCCGCAAGTCTCACAGCATAGTGTGGAGCAACCCAGACGAAGGCTGCCTGCACAACTGATCCATAGTTAGAAACCCCAGCTTAGGAAACATTCAGTGAAGGAAGGGCTGGGAAGAAACCTGAAGCAAACATCATTTTTATCATCCTGATGTGCAAGAAGTGGACACTGCCTCTCTAGCCCAAAGTTGTTATATGCACCTCCTTAAAAAGATAATCTGGAAGAAAAACTGTTAAATGTAGGCAGAAATATGAGAGATCAATGAAGAATTATTTTCTAAAAAGGAAGATGTGAAAATATGACTAGGAAGAAGATTTTTTCTTTTTAAGTGTTTTCATGGTGAGACAGTTCTCTGCAATCTGAATCCTAGGGCATGGCAACTGACTGAGTTGCTAAAGTGGAGCTGAGTGACGGTAGCTGGGGATATAAGGAGATAAGAAAATTGAGAGCCTAGGACACTATAAATGTCATGCATGTGGTATTTGAGAGTTTTCATGCTATTGGTAGAGTGATGGCGTAGACTAGGAATTGGTGCTGAAGCCTGCAATTAATATAGGAGAAAATGACAGCTATTCAGAGTAGGAAAGGTTGCCATTCCTGATTATCCCTGGAACGATCTTGAGGCATCAGGGTAAAATAACGATGTGCATGCACGCTCAGTTCCTAAGTTGTGTCAGACTGTTTGTGACCCCATGGACTATTCTTGGGGTTATCTAGGCAAGAATACCAGAGTTGGTAGCAATTTTCTTCTCCAGGGAATCTTCCCAACTTAGGGATTGAGCCTGTATCTCCTGCATCTCCTGCATTGGCAGGTGGATTCTTTACCACTAAGCCACCTGGGAAGCCCAGAGTGAGGATATCCACCCTAATTCTAGATCCATGGGTGAACAAATCCATGGGAGAACTGGGTATATCAGCTTTCTTTCGTTGCCATAACACATCATCAACAACAGCCATTTATTATCCTGTGTGTATTAGTCACTCAGTCGTGTCTGACTCTTTGCGACCCCATGGGTTCAGTCCACCAGGCTCCTCCAACCATGGGATTTTCCAAGCAAGAATACTGGAGTGGATTGCCATTCTCTTCTCCAGGAGATCTTCCTCACCCAGGGATCGAACCTGGGTCTGCTGCATTGCAGTCAGACTGTTTACTGGCCGAGTCACCAGGGAAGCTGTATTTATTATCCTAGTCATCTGTAAATCAGAAGTATGAGTGCAACACAACTCAGGGGAACCTTTGCAATGATTCCCACAAGACTGAAATCAATGTGTTGGAGGGGCTGTGCTTCCTTGCGGAAGCTCTGGGGTTGAATCTGCCCCCAAGTGCATTCAGGACATGGGCCAAGTTCATCTCCACACATTCGTAGAACTGCGGCCCTCATTGGACTGAGGTCTATCTTTCTTTGCTGGATGTGGGCAGTGGGCCAGCCTTTGCTCTTAGAAGCTGCCCATATTCCTTTCCCTGCTTTCTCATATGGCCCTTTCTAGAAACAGTGGTTGGAGAAAAATGTGTGCTTCAAATCTACCTTTTCTACTGCATCTCGCTGATTCCCGCTGGAGAAAGTTCTGCTTTTAAAGGCCCATGGGATTTGGCCAGACCCACCCTGATAAGCTCTGATAATCTCTGGTAAGCCTCCTAACATTAACTGTTCCTGACTGGCCTCTCTTTGTGTCATGCACAGTATATTCACAGGTTCTGGTGATTAAGATGTGATGTTTTTTGAAGGCCAGTATTCTGACTAGCATGAGAGGATAATGAGCAACATTTGCTTGAGATGACTACAGGGCATGGATTTTAAGTGGATTTGGATGTATGGATAGATTTTGATTCATCACTGGCATTTTTCATAATGTGCAGAACAAAGGAAACAGGATTCTGGGGTCAACACTCAGTATCATTGTAGTAGTAGCGTTAGTTGCTCAGTTGTGTCTGACTCTTTGCAACCCCGTGGACTGTGGCCCACCAAGCTCCTCTGTCCATGGGATTCTCCAGGCAAGAATACTGGAGTGGGTTGCCATTCTCTTTTCCAGAGGATCTTTCCGATCCAGGGATCGAACCTGCATCTCCCACACTGCAGGCAGATTCTTTACCATCTGAGCTACAGGGAAGATCAAAACAATATCATATAGGAGGGTGTAAAATCAGGATAGGACTTTTGGTGTATCTAAATTCCTGGACACCATCAAATTCCCAAGAGTATTTCTTAAATGTGAAAAATATACTGATATTACAAAGTACTTAAATTTTGAGGTCTCAGGAAGAAAATGAAAGGAACATAATAATATGTTGAAGCCTGAGCAAAGCTAATGTTAGGACAAAGGGAGAAACTATTTTGTAATTCTCAGGTTGTGTTATTCAAGCTTTTGTTCCAACCTAGCAGAGCACCTCTTTCAGCAGGTTAAAAGGAGGTAAGAGACAGTGTTCTCGGTCCTGCTAACCTGACTTGCTCATGGGGTTTGATTGTCTTGCACAAGCTGGGGTATGTTTCACATTCCTAAGATGACTGCTCTGTAATGTTCATTCTGTCTGCCTCCATTATTTGGCATCCTGTCTGAATGGGAACAATTTCTCCTCTATGTGTAGGCGAATACTGTTGAATTATTTGAGTCATGTTGGAGTGCTATTCTTATTTATGATATGTCCCTCAACATAATGCCCTATCTGGAAGCTGTGAATATGTCACCCAAGGGTGATGGAGATCTCCTCCAAATAGTCAATTTCCAGAGTTGTAACTGGCACTTGCTTTAAATTGGTGTGATTATGTCTAAGCCATGAGATTTGAAACGATGGTGCTGACATGCACAGACTCTTTCTATCGCTTTAATGCCTTTCTCCCTATCATAGATCCAAACAACATTTTATCTCTTGACTGAATATGACAGCTCTGTGATTCCTTTTTCTCTGTGAATCCAATTAATCTGTCTATGCTTCTGAGCTTTTTAATTTTTTGGCATATGCCTTTTCTTTCTTTCTTTCTTTTCTAAACAAGTTGTTTACATTCTCAGAATGTTTATCTTCAGATCTTCATGCTTGTCTGCTTTTCAGATTACTTGCCCTTTTATCCCAGCTTCCTTTTATGGGTTTACTAATGATCAGCCTCATCTCTCAGACTCTAAACTCAGACTTTGATTTAGTTTCTTCTCTCATACATGCACTGGAATTACTTGAGGTGCATTCAATAGCTCACTTAAAAGAAGCAGACAAAATAATCCTGACAAAGTCTCAGCATTGATTTTGTACTCTGTAAAGGTTTACGAAAGCTTAATGTGAATGTTATGAAAACTAAGGACATCAGACAGCTGATTGTTTCCACCAATACTCTTTAAGAAAGAGATAAAAAGAGACACAAAGAAAAGAATCAAAAGTCATTTGTAAGGATATATGAAATCTACTGATGTAGCAGTTACAGAAAGCAACTGGGCTGAAATATGTCATGGTTCATTCCCTTCATGACACTCATTTACAAAAACTTTAAGTGAGATAATATAGGTAAGCTCACATGCAGTGAAAGATTACAAATCTTCACCCTCTGATATGATAGTCCTTGTTATGTATGGCTTTTGAGCACTTGGAATGTGATATGACTGAGGAACCAAATTTTAACTTTATTTACTTTAAATTAAATAGCGCATGTGGCTAGTGGCTACTGTATTGGACAGATTGGCTCCAGCATGTAAAATCCATGTGTTTAGAACTCTCCTCTACCCTTACCCTATTTATAAATGTAACACCACTGCACAGAACAGTGCCTGTCAGTTGGCAAGATCTCAATTAATTCTTGTAACAGGGATCCAGAAAATTAATCATTATGTGTCAAACCTGAAAACGGGAAAATCCATCCAACTCAACAGATTTGGAAATGGAAAGCAACTGGCCTCAAAATTTGTAATAAACACAGTCACATTTTAAAGATTTCATATTTCAAGCAGGGTTAGTAACTATATAGAACTATTACACAAAATGAATGTTAACATTATTAATGAAACCCACATCCAAGGACATGATAAAAAATAAAATGGACACTACTCCAAAGAGGAAGAATTTCATTTTTGAAAAGTTATTCAGTTTAAAAACTCTTAAAGACTGATACAAGTTTTAACAAATTTCTAGACTTCATGTTTATATATGTAAGATTAATATCAGGAGTATTTACAGAATAAATTAAAACACTGACAAGAGCTCTGATAAGATATTCATTCAGATCTCTCTCTGTCTGCCCTGTCAACTTGACATGAGGGCTATAAGAGGAACCTTGGTATCTCACAAAATTATTGACATTCTTTCCTAACTCTCTAAGTCAGCTGTCCCCTATGCTATTGAATCATCTTTTAAACTGATGTCAAGTGTGGATCAGAAAAGGCTGCCCCATGGTGCTTTATTTAAGTATTTCTCCAATTTAAAATCATCATTTTGATCTAAACGTGGGTGTTTTTCTCTTTCTGATATCTAAGTACACAGTTTCCACTAAAGACCCAGAGTGTGCTTGGATAAGAGACATGTATATAAAAACCTCACATTTGGCAGCTTTTATTTTCATTAGCAATTCTTTTTCAGAATAATCATTTAATTTTTTCCCCTTAGAGAAGAAAGCATTCACTCACTCATTTATTCATGTACTTTTCACAAAACTGTAGTAAATACAAACTGTCTTTATAACCTCTACTGAATTCTGAGGGCACAGAAAATTGAGGGAGCCCCATCCTGCTCTGTAGACCATTAAGAATAAGGATTGGAGTATCTGGAGGAAAACCAAGTGTGACCCACCCACTCTTCATCCACTGGTAGGTCTAGTCCAGACATATATGACCTATACTGTTTTTTTCCCTCTCATTCATATTGCAAACAATGAACTACTAAAATCCTCTTGAATTTCACTGTCTCTCCATTCTGACCTCATGATACCTGACCAGGACAATTTATAGCTTGCTTACAGTCTATTTTATATCATATTTCGCCCACTTACAGTATGCATGTATGCTAAGTTCCTTCAGTCGTGGCCAACTCTTTGTAACCCCATGGACAGTAGCCTGCCAGGTTCCTCTGTCCAGAGAATTCTCCCAGCCCAACCCAGGGATTAAACCCACATTTCTTGCATCTCCTCTATTGGCAGGTGGGTTCTTTACCACTAACATCACCTGGGAAACTTCCACATTTTAGCCCTCGTTGTATATTTAGATTGTAATTCATGTTTTCTCTTTCCTCACCTCAAAATCCTTCCAGGCTACCCTTGGCAACCTGAATACTCTGAATATTCCTCAGAAGGACTAATGCTAAAGCTGAAACTCCAATGTTCTGGCCACTTCATGTGAAGAACTGACTCCTTGGAAAAGACTCAGATGCTGGGAACGATTGAAGGCAGGAGGAGAAGGGGATGACAGAGGATGAGATGGTTGGATGGCATCACCGACTCGATGGACTTGAGTTTGAGCAAACTCCTGGAGTTGGTGATGGAGAGGGAAGCCTGGTATGCTGCAGTACATGGGGCCCCAAAGAGTTGGACATGATTGAGCAACTGAACTGACTGGTCCTTGGCAAAAGTCCATGGGGTTGCAAAGAGTCAGACATGACTGAGTGACTGAGCACACACACGCATCCTTGGCAAACTAGAGCTCTAGGGCCAAACGTAACACATGGCTTATTGTACATTCTATGACCTAAAAATGTTTCTTACAATCCTAAAGGGAAGAGGAAAGAGAGGGGAGGGTGCAGAGAGGAGGAGGAACAGGATATAATTGACAACATAAATTTACAAATGGGAGGATCCCCGTGCAACTGCCAAAACCTACAATATTTACCATCATCTCTTTATAGAGAAAAGAGTAATCAAAACTTACTTTATTGCCATACAAGAACTTTCACCATTCAAGTTAAGAGTTTCAGGACTCTGATATCTACATTTCAGCCTTTTATTTTCCTTGCCGCAAAATGGAGGTAAAGTTAGTACCTACTTCATAGAATTGTTCTTATAATTAAAAAAGATAATGCATGCAAAGTATTTAACAAAGTCCCTATGCTGGGCTTCCCAGGTGGTGCAGTGGTAAAGAATCTATCTGCTAATGTAGGAAGGGCAAGAGACACAGGTTCAATCCCTGGGTTCAAGTCCTAGAGTAGGAAA
>SJYV01008856.1:751993-857530 GCA_006410875.1 Neotragus pygmaeus | reverse complement strand
TATATATATATATATGTATAAAGGTATGTGTGTGGGGGCTAAGTTGCCTGAGTTGTGTCCGACTCTCTGTGACCCCATGGACTATAGCCTACCAGACCCCTCTGCCCATGGGATTCTCCAGGCAAGGAAACTGAAGTGGGTTAACATGTCTTCCTCTAGGGGATCTTCCCAAAGCAGGCATCAAACCCACGTCTCTTATGTCTCCCCATTGGCAGGCAAGTTCTTTACCACTAGCACCACCTGGGAAGCTGGTATAATGATGAAGATGTCACCAGGCAATCGTGATTGTTGGCTTCACTACTGCACTGCAAGGACAAAGAGTGGTCATGTGCACCCTGAAAGCTAAGGACTGCATGACTGACTCACCACAAAACTTGTTCTTTCTGGAGGCTGTAGCACCCCACTCCTTTCCTACTCAAGTCTCAGATCCCAGAGCACATCAAAGGTCCCCTCACCCACCTTCCCAAGGCCCACGTGGAGGTTGCACTGGGAGGGACTCTCTTATCCTCCCCTCTGCTTGGTATTTCCCTCAGTTCAGCTGGACGAGGAGAGGAGAGCTGTTTCCCGGGGTCTGCATCAGCCTTAGCCCAGGAAAGAGCCCCTGTCCCAGCTCCAGCCCAACTCTTAAGGTTACGATAGCAACCCTCAGGTTTATTTGCTGGGGCTTCAAGTTTATCCTTTTTGATTCTGGCCAAGCCAGAGCCCAACCTTTTCTCTTGACATGTGTTCCTTTATTGCCAGTTTCATTTAGACCTAAAAGAAGGAGAACCCTTGAGAACAGAGAAGCAGCCCCCAATGCTCCCTTCAAACATGCACCCTTCATTTCTTCTGATGATGAAAAGGTGGAACAGCTGACTGATAAGACTCATGAAGCAGAAACACTAGCCTGTCACCAGGAGTGAGGTGGCCTCTGCCACCATCCCTGGCACATGCCAGCCTGTCATCCCTGGGCTAGAACTGCTCATCCACGTAACAGTTCCATATCTCCCGGCACCTTCTGGAGGATGGTCTCTTCCCTGACACCACGAGAAATCTAGCAGGTGTTCAGGGGCTTTGTCAGAGCAGATGCTGCCTGCGTCTGTCCCTTGAATGCACAGCCTCGACAGGGACTCAATTGGCCAACCTCACGTGGTCACCAGCAACCACTGGCCACATGCTCCATACGTCCCAATGCCAGATCATGAAGAGACTCTGGAACCAGAGATGCTGCTTAATTATTGCACAGGAACCCTGAAGACTCTTCATTGAGGAGAAGGATATGAAAAGCCCAGCAAGTTGTGGATGCACACCCTCTTGTATAAGTGCAACAGCACTGGAGCAGAGACCTGGATGTAGGCTGCAACTCCATGGCCCATCTTTGGACTGCTTGCAAAGAAACCATTTTCTCTGTCAAAGGACACACTGCTATTTTAAAGTCAATAACCAACAAGGACCTACTGTATAGCACAGAGAACACTGCTCAATATTCTGTAATAACCAAATGGGAAAAGAACTTGAAAAAAGAACCAATATGTGTATATTTATAACTGAATCACCTTGGTGTATACCTGAAACTATCACAACATGGTTGATCAATTATGCTCCAGTAAAAAAAATAGAAATGTATGATCCACAATCCAATCACATTGGCATAGGTTGGGATTTGATTGGAAATACAGAATCTCAGGCCCCCCTCCCATAACTTCTGAGTCAGCATTCACATTATAGCAAGCTTTCTGTGTGATTCTCATTCACAGTAGAGTTTGAGAAGACCCGTACTATTCCACACATCGAGAACCACAGCCCACCATATCAAAAGACCTCAAAGTTGAAACCTCTTCTAATGCACAGAAAATTGCAGTGATCACCGAAGCTTCCCACGTGCATGTCTTGGAGGGAGGGTAGAAAGCAGATTTAGTGCTACTGCTGAACAGCAAAAATGCCCGTGGAGGCTCCTGAGCACCTACTGTGCTTGCTCCTGAGAAGAAGGACACTCCTCTGTCCAGTCTGGAAGAATGCACTGCCTCTTTGCTCCCGTAAACTCCACCTGTCTTCCTTTTAAAGCTAGAGTTACTGAAATAATTATAAAAGATTTCCAGCAGCCCTTTGTCCCAGGAGTGCACATGGAGAAAAGACAAGGAGATAATACAATAAACCTAAGATAAAGGAGAATGTCATAAATTGCAATATGTGAAAGCCTCCCATGTGGCTATCATCAGGTAGCTTCTTTTTTCTGCCTTCTGTCAGATTTATTGCTGGCTAATTACATTATCTGATCCAATTTACCTCCTTGTAAAATGTCAAGCTTGAATTATTATTTTTTTTAAATTTTCTAAGTGCATTTGATTTCCATTAGTAGGTGTATGTGAATGCATATCGTGTTGTATTATGTATGTGACATTTTTATTATCTATTGAGATCTCTCTGGTCCTACTTGAAAAATAAAGAAGTTCCGATGAGATCAGTTCTTAATCCTGACTGCATATTAGAAACATCTTTTTATCTGAAAAAGTATACTAATGCCTGGGCTACAGCCAAGATAATTCACATTTGAACCTCTAGGGGTGGAGAGTCAGACATAAGTACTTTAAAAAATTTCCCTGGTGATTCCATCATATAACCAGATGGAGACTAGATCTGACTAGACCATGCCAAGTTTTTAAGCATAGAAAATTTGTTTGATATTTGCTATGGAATTGCCTGTTGTGGAAGAGCCGCTTGTCTGATTAAAACCAGGCTGAAGTATTTTTCGGTTGACATGCTCACACCCCTACACCTCAGGAGCACTTTGGTCTAACTTCCAAAGCTCCATAAAGATTGTTTAGAAACCATGTGAGATTTACTATTGACATTTTCTGAGATGTAAACTTCTGTTACTTTAAACTCCATTTTTAAAAAAAGCTGGGATTTCCCTGGTGGTCCAGTGGTTAAGAATCCTCCTGCCAATGTAGGGGACAAGGGTTCCCCTGGTCCTGGAAGATCCCTCATGCCACAGGGCAATTAAGCCCCTGCACCACAATTTCTGAGGCCACATCCCAATCAACAAGAGAAGCCACCACAATGAGAAGTGCACGCCTCCAATGATGAATAGTTTCCACTCACAACAACTAGAGAAAGTCTGCATTCAGCAATGATGACCCAGTGCAGCAAAAAATAAATAAAATTTAAAAATACGTTTAAAAAGCTGAGAGAACATGTAAAAGACAAATATGATATCCAAATCTTGATTTTAAAATTAAGGTGAACTGTATCTTCCCTGGTGGCTCAGATGGTAAAGAATCCACCTGCAATGGAGGAGACCTACGTGTGATCCCTGGGTTGGGAAGATCCCTTGGAGAAGGGACTGGCTACTCACTCCAGTTTTGTGGCCTGGAGAATTCCATGGACAGAGGAGCCTGGCTGGCTACAATCCACAGTGTTGCAAAGTGTCTGACAAGAGGCTTTCACTTTCACTTTCATATTTTTTATGTTTATTTTCTTTAATTTAAAAGATTTATCTAAATGACTTAACATCACAAGAGGTGGCTATCAGTTTTGTGTGTATGTAAATTAGATAGATTTAAGTGTGGTTATTTAATGGTGCTCTAAGAAATATATGTTAATACCTTAAAGATGACAAATGGTTGGCAATGCCATCACTCTTTTGTTTTCATATTCTAGACATGGTTGCAGACACAAGGTGCATCTTTGATGAAAGTAGGCTATTTATCACACATTCCAAAATACTAAGGCACACATTTTTCAGCAAGGCATGTTTCTCTAAAGGCATCATTGCTAAGTGACCATCTTTTCAACTTATCCTCCTTATGGGAGACTATTTTAAAGATCTTCAGAAGTAGGCCTGCCAGTCTGATTCATTTTCAGAATTTTCAAACTCAGAGTTGATTAAAGACATGAAAGGCTTCTCTGACTAATAAGCTGTACGATTTATGCACCTGAAAGACAAAAATAAAACCCAAATCCAACAAAAGTGTAATGACTAATTTGCCAAGAAATATAAAGCCTGCTTAATCTTTCAAACATAGGAAGAAACATTATTAGATCAAACTTTTCAGGAAGATAGAGGAGCTGACTCAAATGTTATTTGAGTCATACTTTTACCTAGTTAATTGATTCAGATTTCTATCTTCAAAGACATTTTAAGAGGAATCCAAGTCATAGTTTTGGAATTGTCATATGAATTACAATTCCTCACAGGTTTCAAATGCTTGCTTATAGAAATGCGGTGTTGAGATGAAGTGGATTTACCTAAATTTATCTCTAATTCAGATTTAGTCCTTCAGAACTTATGACCCCTTGCATAATAAATTGCCTGAATTGAGTTAGTTTTAATCCTCTATGTTCTAGTAAACAGGGATATCACCTTTAAATCATTTATTGTTCAGTTTATATAGGAAAATAAGGAACAAACAGATTACTCAATGTCTTGCCAGAAATGTCATGTTTTCTCAGAAAATGAAATATGAGTATAAAGCACATGCAACCTGGGTTTCTGACTTGATTGACTTCCCGGACCTAGGTCACCATACATTCATGCAAGTATATTTCATTTGTGTCACAGATGTACTTAGCTTCCCAGGAAATATGATAATTTTAGAACTTATATTTGGTTTGTGCTTACTTTTAAAACTAATTAAAGCTAAAATAAGTTTCTTCTTCAGTAATAATTTGGTTTATCAGGATTATAAGTGTAAATAACATCTCTCTGAATTTAGTTCCCTGTTAAAACTTGGCATCAGTAAGATATCCAATAATGTCATTTGTTGTTATTTTTCAGTCGCTGAATCTTGTCCAACTCCTTGTGACCCTGTGGACTGCAGCATGTTAGGCTCCCCTTTCCTTCACTGTCTCCTAGAGTTTGCTTGAATTCATGTCCATTGAGTCAGTGATGCTATCTAACCATCTCATCCTCTGTCATCTCCGTCTCCTTTTTTCTTCAATCTTTCCCAGCATCAGGGTCTTTTCCAGTGAGTCAGTTCTTTGCATCAGGTGACCAAAGTATTGGAGCTTCTGTTTCAGCATCAGTCCTTCTAATGAATATTCAGGGTTGATTTCTTTAGGACTGAGCCATCTGATCTCCTTGCTGTCCAAGGGACTCTCAAGAGTCTTCTCCAGCACCACAATTCAAAAGCATCAATTCTTTGGTGCTCAGCCTTCTTTATGATTCAGCTCTCAAATCCATACATGACTATTGGGAAATCCTAACCCTGTATCAAATACTCAAGATGGAAAACTTGTAGTTCTGCTCTTCACCTACTTCTCTGTTATAAATTTGAAAGATTATTTATATAAATGCGTTCAATATTTTCACAAACTGAAGAATGTACACACTCGGTTTATTTACATAATATTGTGTCCATGTCCTATTAGAGAATTGCTCTCTTTTATTTATTATGTTATACAAATCCAAAGTGTTGCGTACCTTGCATAGTGCTTGCTAGGTTGCTTCAGTCAAGACTCTTTGTGACGCTATGGACTATAGCCTGCCAGTTTCCTCTGTCCAGGCAAGAATACTGGAGTTCGTTGCCATGCCCTCTTCCAGGGAATCTTCCCAACTTAGGGATTGAACCTGAGTCTCTTATGTCTCCTGCATTGGCAGGTTGGTTATTTACTGCTAGAACCACCTGAGAAGTCCATTATGTACCTTATCAGACAATAAGTCATTTATAAGTGCAGATAATGACAAGGGTGGGATAGGGAGCTTGATGAGACTTGAAATTAAAAAGCTTCTGTTCTAATAATGATATTTGTTCTAATACCACCTGTTAGAAGTCGTTGTATCATGAAATAACTGTAACATAGATCACTGAAATAACTGAAGATTGTAGACTTCCTTATAATTCACTTATATATGCTTTGAATTTCTTCCAATTATATATTCCAATTGTACACATCTTTTACATGCACTCTTAGAAAATTCCCACCTATTAAAAAAAGATTTGAGACTTTTTCACCAAGGGAATTTTTGCCTACATTTTACAATTTTATAATTGTAAATATACATATTATGTAACAACCTAAATGGATGNCATGCACTCTTAGAAAATTCCCACCTATTAAAAAAAGATTTGAGACTTTTTCACCAAGGGAATTTTTGCCTACATTTTACAATTTTATAATTGTAAATATACATTTCTTATCATTTGAATGCAACTTTATTTCATGTTTTCTAATTTCTTATTTTCCTAGAAAGCAATTGAGCATTCCAATGATAAAAATTACTTTGGACCCAATTGCAAAACTTATTTACTACAGGAACTGAAGATTCCATACTGCTTTCAGAATGACTAAAATATTGCATCATATTTAATGTTAGTTATATTTCTGCTAGAATATCTCATTTAGGATGCCTTTGTGAATCTTCTTACTCTCCCACTCTCCTCCCAGGTGCAGTAAGTGCCTTTCCTATGCATTCTCATTACTGTCCACCACCTAATGTCTATGCGTTAATTTCTGGTTTCTTCCCAGGATACTAAAGTCTTCCTGAAGCTAAGCTCTATGCTTTTTTTTTTTTTTTCATTGTTATTCACAGCGTATAGGAGTATGTGTGTTGCATAAAAATGATGGTGTATATTTGTTATATAAATGAATTACTTGAAAATGCACATTCAATTGTAGTACCTAATCTTATAGTTACATGCTATTATTAACTGAGTTGTAAACCACTGTGTATTTTTATAATGGAAAAGTACTTTGTAAAAATTTAGAAAAGCAAGTGAAAAACAACAAGAATTTGCAGCAAACTACTGAGAAAGAAGTCATGACATTTAACTTTCAGCAAAGGATGTGAAAACTAGACTGAATATTTCTGTATTTTAAAAAGCCATTGTGGCTTCATAATTCCACACATGAAAGCACTGGAATGAGATAGGAAAGTGCAAGCAAAGCAGCCATAAGTATCTCCACTGGGTTTCACCCCTAGTCCACACCTTGCATCTTGACACATGTCCGGGCATGCATCAGTAGTCGCGCTCATTTCTAAACAAGACATTTTCTGCTGACACATACTTTGAATCAGTGTTCATTGTTCTCCCCATGACAATATACTCTGGCAACATGAAGTCAAATGCATTTGACTGCATTCTAACAACAGTGAGAAATATCCCATATAACACTTACATGTGTAAATTTATTTCATGCATGTGTAAATTTCTTAGTGATAGGGTTTTTCCTTTTAGTTCTGTAATTCAATGAAATTCTTTACAATGCAGAATTTCAGGGTGATAGAAAAACAAGACACTGTACCGAATATATAGTATACATTCTACAGCAGTATTATCTAAATATGATTTGAGACAGCTAATAGCAATATTGTGTCTCTGTGATGTCCCTACATGTGGTATACTGAGGTGATACATCTCACACCCATATTTTAATGAGAAAATGTCTAGAAAACTCCTGAGTCATGAGACTATAGCTTAAACTGGAGCAATTCAATTTGAATTTTCATGTAGCTCAAGAGATTCTCAATCAGTAATTAGATGATGAAGTTTTACTTAATCCCTGTATGGATATCAGATAATAATACAGCTTAAGTACCCTACATTTATATTTAAAATATGATGAATCAGTTGACAATTTTTTAGAAAACTAAATATACCCTTAACCTATGATCCACAAGTGGACTCTTTGACATATAACCAAATGAATGAAAACATGTATCTGCATAAAAACCTACACATGATGTTTATAGCATCTTTATTCAAAACTGCCAAAACCTGGAAGAAACCAAGGTGCCCTTCAGTAGGTGAATGGATGAACTAACTCTGGTACATTCAGGCAATGGAGTATTATTCAGTGTTAAAAAGAAATGAACTATTAAGCCTTGAAAAGACACAGAAAAGCCTTAAGTGTATATTACTAAAAGCAAGAACCCAAACTAAAAAGTGTACTGTATGAATCCAGGACTGTGACATTCTGGAAAAGGCAAAACTGAAAGGATAATGGATGGATAAAAGGGGTACAGGGAACCTTTAGGGCAGTCAGACTACTCTGTTAGATATCGTAATGGTGGAAACATGTCATTATTCATTTATACCCATAGAATATACATGACTTGGAGAAGAAAATACCACTCCAGTATTCTTATCTGGAGAATCCCATGGACAGAGGAGCCTGGTGAGCTACAGTCCATGGGGTCACAAAATAATCGGACCCAACTGTGCAACTAACACACAATATACACCGCTAAGAATGAACACTGATGTAACCACGGACTTTGGTTGACAACACTATGTCAAGGTTGATTCATCCATTGTAAAAACAGTACCACTCCAGAGCAGGATGTAGGATGTTAGTGGTGGGAGGGGACTGTGTGTAATTTGTTGAATGTGTAGAGAGGGTGTTATGGGAACTCTGTGTACTTTCTAGTCAATTTTGCTGAAACTCCAAAACTGCCCTAAAAAAATTAAGTCTATAAAAATGGAATATGCTTCTAAATTGGTGCACTTTGGTTAGTTCTAATAACCTTGAAGACCCTCTTTGAATTTTGTATATTGGTGCCTATCCACTTAACCGTAAATTTAATTAAAAAGGAAAGGGACAAAATGATCCATGCAAAATATTCTATATAATATTAATTCACCTTTTTCTCCCTTTACTAATAAAACTGATTCTGTTCATTACAACAACCTATCCATTGAAGAATGACATTCCCCAACCTTCTTTTCAGTTAAGGATGTTTGTATTTTGTAATTACAATCATCAGAAATATATGGAAGATACCTGTGAATTTGTCCTTTTTTTCTTTTGTGAAGTATGTGTCATACTTTTTTCTTGTTTTTCTCCATTTTTTCTTGTTGAAATATGAACATGGTGGTTAGTTACGGTGGCTGCCGCAGGCATATTGTTACTTTTAAGGAAAATCCAAGAAAGGCTCAGTGTTCTCAGCTTTGCCCACTTCTAGAATTCTAGCTTCATAAAGGAAAACAAATAAACAAGGACTTCTAATCTGTTGTAGGAATTGACAAGATTTCTGTTACCACAGCCAAAGTAAGCCTAACTATTCAGAGAACCAGTATAAAATGCCAAAAATAATCACTGACAACTGCTTCTAGTTGATAAGAAATGTTTAATATTAGTGAATTAGTGAAAGTCGCTTGATTGTGTCCAACTCTTTGCAACTCCATGGACTATACAGTCTGTGGAATTCTTCAGGCCAGCATACTGGAGTGGATAGCCTTTCCCTTCTCCAGGGGATCTTCCCAACCCAGGGATCAAACCCCAGTCTCCCACATTACAGGCGGATTCTTTACCAGCTGAGCCACAAGGAACACTTGGGTGATTAGAATATTGGGCATTTTTGTCATTCTGGAGATTGTCTTCTTTCTTTTCTACCATGGAATTCCATTAAGTTTAACACAGAATGAATATCATAAATCATTAGAGAATGGCCTATAAAAAGTTTTTGTTTCCTTTTAAGGTAGCTTTCTTCATTTCTAAAGTCTCTGTTTTATTTATACAAGTGCCACAACCCCATATTATTAATAATTGTCCTTACTAGGATGAGAATGAAAGACTTTCTGGGAGATAAAAAGGTGATAAAGACTGAGAATCTGCCTAAAAACCGGTAATCTAGATGGAAAGAGAAAGCATATGCAAAGAGATAAATGCCATGCGAATGTGAAGCAAAAAGATTTTTCCATTGAGAAAGACTGAAAAAGGAAAGGAAACAGAATACGGCTTGAGTGAAAGATGCCTTTAAACCAGAAATACAAACTGATGCAAATTTGAAGAGATGTTTGAATAGAAACTCAAGGCATTAGGACTTTATTTGAAAGGCAGAAAAGATAATAGTGTGTTTGCTTGAGGAAATCTTATAGAGGGCAGCCAATGAAATGCGTAGAGACAGATGAGAGGTGCTTTTGGAAGTGAGAATTGACAGAAGTTGGGGAACCACATTCATAATCACTGAATTGTCTTCTTATAGTCTGTTTGTTCTCTATTATAGAAAGTTCAACTCTGAGGGAAAATTGGGAGGTGGGGAGATGTTGGGGTGAAGAAACAGGAGAAAAGTATAAGTAAATCTAGTTTATTTTGTTTTTTAGATTTTTAAATTTATTTTTAATTGAAGGATAATTGCTTTAAAATATTGTGTTGGTCTCTGCCATACATCAACATGAATCAGTCATAGTTATACACACGTCCCCTCCGTCTTGAACTTCCCCCTGAAGCTAGCTTCTTGATATTTATTTTTCTGTAACAATTTTTGGTTCTTTCTCAATGACGAAATTGTCAAAGAAATCTGCAAAGATTTTTTTTCTTTCACCATGCCATAAAGAAGATAAAGAATTTTTGCATAGAATGTGAAATAGAATACTCAGTTATTTTTACTTCAATCCAAGTTACAAAAGAGAGGATAAATATGTAGCTAAAGATCTATAGAAATGAAAGGCAGAATTGTTTTGGAAAAAATAACAGAAAGGTTATTTCTAGCTGGAACAGCAGCTGCCTGGTGTCATTTTTGAACAGATGTAGAGAATTTGAGAGCAGAGAAGTTATGGAACGGTTTTTTGAAGATTTTGTTAAAGTTTTTCAAAGAATTATGGGTGTTTGCCACAATGCTGTCAGTATACCTGAAAAAGTAGGAAATATTTTATTCTGGTTGAGAATGACTGCAAAAAAAAAAAAAAATATGGAGCAGTAAAAACAGCAAATTTAACTTCAAGGAGAGGATCATAGTTTAATACCTTAATCTTTTGTTATTTCCTTTTTCATCGAATTAATTGCTAGTGCCTCTTATCCAATAGCATGGTGGAAATGAGGCAATATCTGCGTGCATCTGGAGAGAATTTATAAGAAAAAGAGATTTATTGTAAGAAATTGGCTCAAGTGATTATGCAGGTGGAGAAGTTCAAGATCTGCCATCTGTAAGCTGGAGAACTAGGGAAATCAGTGATGTCTGAGGTATTGTTNTGGTGGAAATGAGGCAATATCTGTGTGCATATGGAGAGAATTTATAAGAAAAAGAGATTTATTGTAAGAAATTGGCTCAAGTGATTATGCAGGTGGAGAAGTTCAAGATCTGCCATCTGTAAGCTGGAGAACTAGGGAAATCAGTGATGTCTGAGGTATTGTTGTTATGCTTATTGTAAGTGTTGCTGAAACTAATGAACTACACAAAATCTCTGTAGCCTCAAGGTTCTCATGAAGTAAATGAGAATCCCAATACCAATAGCACAGAACTGGGTGAGCAGTGATAAGGCCAAGTACTGAATGTATATGGCTTCCATTCATTCATCGCTTCTAAGCAAAGTTATTATGACTACCTTTTTCAAATTAGTGTAGTATTGGCTAATGTTTCTTTTGTCCTTTGACCCATTTAACATGGGTCTATTATTTTCTTCTAACCCATATAATATGGGTCTATTGTAATATCTACTGAGGTAGATTTTTAAAAAACTCCTTGTACTCACTAAAATGTTTGTGTATTTTGTGTGTTTGTTTTCACTCATTTCTATATCTCAAATGTCTATTAGGGTAAGCATTCAGAACATTCCCTGGTGGCTCAGATGATAAAGCGTCTGCCTACAATGCAGGAGACCCGGGTTCGATCCCTGGGTTGTGAATATCCCCTGGAGAAAGAAACGGCAATCCACTCCAGTACTACTGCCCGGAAAAGCCCATGGACAGCGGAGCCTCGTAGGCTACAGTCCACGGGGCCACAAAGAGTCGGACACGACTGAGCGACTTCACTTTCTTTCAGAACATTAATGAAGGAGAGGAGAGGTGGTAGGAAAGAGTCAACTCAAACACATAGACTAGTCCAACTATAAAAAGTAAAACTGGTGAGAGGCTAGGACAGTCTCTAAGGAAAACAAGAGACTGGAGCTATGCAGTGTAACAAACAGAAGGAGCTGCACTAGTTAGACGTCAAACCAGAGGACCTGGGTATTTTGCCAGAGTCTAGTCTTAGACACTTTTGGACTCAGTTTCTTCATCTTGTAAAGGACGGATATTTTTAATTCTTTAAAGAACTAATATTTGTTGATATAATGTGATGACCTGATAGACCATCATGTGTGGCTTATCACTGACCCACACTCTCTGTAACAGTAGAGGACATCATCCTCTGGTTTACAATTAGGCTGCTGCCATCATGTTAAACGTAACAGCTAGCCCACAGTCAGAATTCTATAACCATTTGTTACACCATGAAAAAAAAAAGTGGGGTGATTGGTAATCTGTTCTCCCTTAAGAAGACATAAAAGCACCGAAGCAGAGTGAAGGAGATTTAGAGAAAAATAGAACTTCCCATATATTTCCGTTGTTATCGCTTGAATCCATAAGCTCAGGAGAAAGACGAAGAGGACCACCTCTTTTTCAATGTATCATTTGCCAGGTTTTCTCACTCAGGTTATCTCAGTGAAGAGAGAAGCAAAGATGCATCCTGTTTTTAAATAAAGACTGCTACTGACTGGTTCTTCTCTTAATTGTAGACAAAGGCATGACAGATGGGATCACAGAGAGAACTTAAATATTTAGACTCATGCTTAAAGTTTAAATTAATCATTCATTCAAGAAGCACTTAACGCCAAATGTATCTAGGCAGTGTGTCAGCATGTGGAATAAAGATATGAAGGAGAAAAGAGAGAGAAAAAAACATCAGGATCACAGCCCCACGTCCTCAAGAAATTCATTGTCCAGCAGGGAAAACAAATAACTAAACAGGCAAGCACAAGCAAATATGATTCAGAGCAGAGTTTGCACAGGGCCTGAGAGAAGGGGAAATTAACACTGCCTTGGGCATTTCATTTATTAACCTACTTCTAAAGTTTATTTCCTCGTGAGTGATTTTAAAAGCGCCATGCTTCCTAGGTACAATTAAATTCAATTTAAAATGCATTAAATGGCATTCTGTGAAAAACACTTTACAAATAGCTCAGCTTCAGGAAACATGCTGATCTTTGAAATGTGGCTCTTATTCCAAAGGGCTTGGGGCTATCATTAGCACAAACATCTTACACACTTGTAAGTGTATCTCTGGGTGTAAAATGTAATGTCACCAGCCATAAGCAGCAGAGCAATTAAGAGTGGGGACAGAGTAACATGATCTAAAGGGGTTTCAAGGGGCTGGGGGTTGATTCAGGATGTGAAGTGTGGGATGAGACAGTATTTCTGTGGCTAACATGTAAATGGGCATGAAATGATGGTCCAAGCTGCCCTCGCCAGGCTTAGGGAGAAAAAAATCTAATACCGTCACACAGAGGGGATCATTGGGACACAGTTACTATGTAATGGGGAATGTTTTTCAAGCTGTTCTCTATCTGAAAACTGCTTTCTGGCCAAAAGAGAGTGGGATGTAATTACTTCCAACATCACTTAACAGTGATGATCAGAGGGAAAGAACAATAGAGCAAAGAGCTGAGCGCTGCACAAATAGAAATGGGCTTTCTTTTTTCTTCCTGAAAAATACAAGGAGAAATGAGAAAGGGCATTACCGAAGGACTACAAGCTAAATTTACATTTGCATGGATTTGCATAGTAGCTACTAGACACAAGGGAAACCAGTATTTTTTAAATGAACGGCATAAATACTTTGAACTTTGAGATAGAAGACAGAATGAGCAACTGAAAATTCTCTAAAATTAATCACTGCAGCCCAGAACCATGGCAGGTATACTACAAGGAAAGCAAACACTACCACCCCTGGTCTGAGAATTCCCTTTAGTCTTTTTCCAAAAGTTACGAAAACTAGACTTGGAATTGAGTTCAGAAGAGTGAAAAAATTGAGTATCACTAGGCTGAAATGAGAAAATAATTACAGAATGTCATCACTTTCAGTATTTCAAGGACACTTGAAGTAAGCCCAGAAGCCAGTTAGACATTCTGTCTGAATAAGATGGACAGAGCTTGAAAATAACCAGGCAGAACCATAGCCAATTGGCTGCCTCTTTTTAGAGACTCCACGGGTAGACTGCAAGACTGTAAATCTGTTATCTTTGTAAAACTAGCTGTGTCTTATTTACACTTTTTTTTTTTTGCTTCTTTATTTTCAGTCTTTAATTTGAACTTCTAATGGACCCTAAAAACTGGGTATTTAAGATTTTTCATATACAAATGTGAGAGCTGTACCACAAAGAAGGCTGAGTGCTGAAGAATTGATGCTTTCGAAATATGGTGCTGGAGAAGACTCTTGAGAGTTCCTGGGACTGCAAGGAGATCAAACCAGTCTATCCTAAAGGAAATCAACCCTGAATATTCATTGGAAGGAGTAATGCTGAAGCTGAAGGTCCAATACTTTGGCCACCAGATGGGAAGAACTGACTTATTTGAAAAGACCCTGATGCTAGGAAAGATTGAGGGTAGGAGAAGAGGGTGACAGAGGATGAGATGGCTGGATGGCATCACTGACTCAATGGACATGAATTTGAGCAAGCTCCAGGAGATGGTGGAGGACAGAGGAGCCTGGTATGCTGTAGTCCATCATGCCACAAAGAGTTGGACACAACTTAATGACTAAATAACAACAAGTTCCCTTTAGAAATAGCTCTAAAGTCTTAGTATCCTAGGAAGCAAACCTAAACCTAAACCAGGAGGCATTCTTGTAAACAAATTGGAGAAAGCGAAAGTGAAAGATAACAAGTTACAAATCGGCCCCTTGAACTTGTGCTGATTCTGTATCTGCCTTACAAAAGTCCATAAAATGCTCCTGTCCCCAGCATTCCCAACCACTCCTGATTTGGCACTGTTCAACTGGAATCAAAATTTGCTCAAATAAACTCTACAATATTTTAATGTTCCTGATTGTATCTTATAACAGATTATTGTACTTTTTCTTAAATATATTATGGCATATTTTTCTATTAGCAACTCTAACTATATAGCAATTCAATTAAAATGTACCAATCATATGAATACTTAGCATATTGTAGTGAATATAATTCTCAGTATGTGATAGAAAAAAAGAGATGAAATACCAGTTTTACTATCAGCCACCATTGCTGTAAAAACAAACATTACCTTCTCTAGATAAACTGCAGTTTGTTGGTGTGCAAATTGAGACTGTGTCTAAGGAGACAATTAATAGCTTTGGAAGCTGCTACAATGAAGAGTCCATTTCTCAAAAATGAGTAGATGCTCCAGCTACAAGATATCCATGACCACCTTCTCAATCTCCTGTTTCAACCCACATACTTTGTACTATGGGTAATTTAGCAGTGTGATTAGACAGTTTTTTACCGACTGCTTTTGCATTTTGTACCATATGGATTAATTATCTAGAAATTCATAATAAATAATTCAGAATTTTCAATAAATAGTGGAGATGCAATTTGTTTCAACTTTGTTCTGTATTACTTCATCAAAATTAATTTTTTCTATTATCCATTTGCAGATACTTCATTTAGTTTTCTAATGCATTTAAAAATATATATGCAAGCTTTATTTAAAGTCTGTGCAAATAGAAGATTTTATTGCTCATAATTCAAGGAATAAAAATAAATTTTATACTACTTTTTACCAAATTATAATTACATACTTATATAAATGTATATTTAAACATTATAATTATAAAATTATAAGTAATAATTTTTAAGTTATAAGGATTGGAATCCTGTCAAAACAAGAAAAGTAAACTAAAACAAATATTCTCAGTGCATAATATAAATATATTTTACTATAATCAGTGATTTTTATTATTGTTGGCCTTATAATTAATGTTAGGTACAATTAACAATTTTATGTACAACTGATTATATTTATAACTATAATTGATAAATATAATTATTAACATTGTGATATTCATTCAAATTCTTAAGCCATATTCATGTCAGTAAAATGATGCAGCACAAAAATTCTGTTGGCTCTATATTCATTGAATTATATCTTTTATTTCTGTTGTGCTATGCTTAGATGCTCAGTCATGTCCACTCTTTGCAACCACATGGACTGCAGCCCACCAGGCTCCTCCGTCCATGGGATTCTCTAGGCAAGAATACTGGAGTGGGTTGCCATTTCCTTCTCCAGAGTATCTTCCAACCTGGAAATCAAACCCAGGTTTCCCACATTGCAGGCAGATTCTTTATTATCTGAGCCATCAGTGTTTCCATTCTTATGTTATTGTTATGGTTAGAAAATCTTCTAATCAAATCTTGTGCTTTAACTTATGCTGTTAAAATAAATATCTGCTATATGAGTCATCAGTTATATTTCCTCTTAGAGAAAAAAGATTGATTAAAAAAAAACTCCAAAAGTATATTAAAAAAAGTTATTATAGTTACATAATCCATGACTAATATTTTTAATAACAGTCTTTATCTTATTTATATAACATCAATGTTTTCTGTCTGACATTTTAATCTTGTTTTATGGATTAAAAATACTTTTTGAGCTTTTTAGATAAATAATAAAACTAGTATGATAACTACAATTTGTCAAGCATCTGGTATATATACACTATTAATAGTTTTATGTATATATTTATAAAAACTATGTATATATATGTTGTCTTCCCTGACTTTTAGCTTCATCCCATTCCTTCTACCCTCCATTGCCTCACTAAACTTTAGTCACAAAACTGGATTTCTTCTATTGTTGAGCAGACCCATTTCATGCCTCACACCATCAGGTCTGTATCTTGTCTACCTGGGCACAGCCTTCATCTCTCTCCTCACTTGACTGGTCCTACTTAACTCTCTCAGTGAATTTTGAGTGAGTGCTCAGTTGTGTCCAACTCTTTGCCAGCCCTGGTGGACTGTAGCCCACTAGGCTTCTCTGTTGATGGAATTTTCCACAAGAATACTAGAGTTGGGTACCACTTCCTTCTCCAGGGGATTTTCCCCACTCAGGGATTGAACCTGAGTATCCTGCATCTCATGCATTCAAAAGGCGGATTCTTTACCACTGTGTTGCTGCTGCTGCTGCTAAGTCACTTCATTCGTGTCCGACTCTGTGTGACCCCATAGACAGCAGCCCACCACGCTCCGCTGTCCCTGGGATTCTCCAGGCAAGACACTGGAGTAGGTTGCCATTTCAATCCATAACTTAAAGATGTTCTCTCCCAGTTACCCATGATGCTTCTTTACCAGAACAGCAACAGGGGAATTAACTAAGGTATTACTTTTGGTTTTGTCNACGCTCCGCTGTCCCTGGGATTCTCCAGGCAAGACACTGGAGTAGGTTGCCATTTCAATCCATAACTTAAAGATGTTCTCTCCCAGTTACCCATGATGCTTCTTTACCAGAACAGCAACAGGGGAATTAACTAAGGTATTACTTTTGGTTTTGTCTTTGCCAGTATCTGAGAGAAAGAAAGAAAGAAGCTTACAGCAATAGAGGAAGGATTTGCTGTTCTTTTTATTATTGACATCTTAGTCTTCTAGGGCTGCCATAACAAAATACTGCAGTCTGAGTAGCTCAAATGAAATAAATCTATTTTCTCACAGTTCTGGAGGCTGGAAGTTCCAAATCCAGGTGTCAGCAGGTTTGCTTTCTCTGGAGCTCTCTCTCCTTGGTGTGCAGAGGTGGCTTCTCCCTGTGTCCTCACAGTCTTCCCTGTGTGGGCATCCGGTCTATTTCTTTTTGCCCTAAGAACCACTTCTTATCAAGACACCAGTCAGATTGAATTAAATCCCCCCACCCTCAGGACCTCACTTTAAAGGAAATTACTGCTTTAAGGTAATTACCTCCAAATACGGTCACATTTTAAGGCAATGAAGGTTAGAGCTACAACATACAAATTCGTGGGCGGTGGGGGGGGGTGGGGTGTGCGGTGGTGTGTGTGCACTGTTCAGTCCATAACAGTTGAGGTTGTTATTCTTTGCTTTTTTTTTTTGGCTGGCAGCCCAGCACATGGGATCTTATTTCCGAGTCTTTGTCGGTGTTCAGTTGCTAAGTCCTGTCCAACAATTTGCAGCCCCATGGACTACAGTACACCAGGCTCTGCTGTCCTCCACTATCTCCCTGAATTTGCTCAAACTCATGTCCATTGAGTCAGTGATGCCATCTAACCATCTCATCCTCAGTTGCCTCCTTCTCTTCCTGCCTTCAATCTTTCTCAGCATTAGGCTCTTTTCCAATGAATCAGCTCTTTACATCACGTGGCCAAATTATCGGAGCTTCAGCTTCAGCAATGAATATTCAGGGTTGATTTCCTTTAGAGTTGACTAGTTTGAGCTCCCTGTAGTCCAAGAGACTCTCAAGAGTCTTCTTAGTTCTCCACCAAAGGATCAAACCTTTACCCCCTACAGTGGAAACATGGAGTCCTAACCACTTGACCACCAAGGAAATCCCAGAGGTCGTTGTTACTCTTTATTCTCTATTTTATTCCAACAAGTTGGACCAGCTTTTGTGTTTTATTCCTGCAGCTTCATAAAGAAAATCTCCTTTCCTGAATTTTTCGAACTTTTCATCACAAATTACTTCAGCTATAGCACTTATCATTAATTATATATCATTAGAACAAAATGTATCATAATCTTTTTTTGTTTTTTTCTATTTTTGTTTTTTATTATCCTATCAATTTATGCTAGCTAATATTTAGCAAACAGTGACCATATTCTGTACATATTCTCAAGCATTTCCAAGAATTAACACAGTTATTCTTCATAATAGCACCAAGAAATGGGAACTATCATGAGCATCCACTTTACAGATGAGAAAATTGAGGCCCTGAATCAGTAGATGGAATGACTAAGATGTTATCATAGAAAGCCTGGCTACAGAGCTCAGGTTTATATTCACTACACTGTGCCATGCTTCCTCTGTAAATTTAATATGGTTAAAATTCGTAAAGGCAGAGATTGTCTATATCTTAGTCTTTGTACTGTAGCCTCATAGAGGGTTAAGACCACAATCCTCACTTATCAGAGTTACAAATCTTTGACATTGCTCTGTTTCCTTAGCAAATACTAAGACCATCTCTTTTTAGAAGCTCAGAGCTCTAAATTAATCTCTAATTCCTCATCTATCATACTATTTCTTGTATTTTTTTCTTTCTGATAAAGGACTGAAGTGCCCATAACATATATATTGTCTGCTAATTGCTAGAAGGTGGAGACATTATCACTCTGAAATAAAGCTTTTACTTCCCCACATGATTTTTGTGTCATCTTACTCTAGAATCCTTGACATTGAAAAAATTATTGTAGAATAAATGAAAGCATCTAGGTTCTCCCATTATATGTGCCCCTTATTAAAGATGTTTCCTGAAAGCATGCATATTTATTTACCCATAGGATCTTCCAGACTACTGAACACACTATAAGTGCAAAGTCATTTTTGTTTTTGTTGTTGAGTCCCTAAGTCACATCCAACCCTTTGAAACTCCATGGACTGCAGCACGCCAGCCTTCTCTGTCCTCCACGATCTCTCAGAGTTTGCTCAAACTCATGTCCATTGAGTTGTTGATGCCATCCGATTATCTCATCTTTTGTCACCTCTTTCTCCTCCTGCTCTCAATTTTTCCCAGCACCAGGGTCTTTTCCAGTGAATAGGTTCTTCACATCAGGTGGCCACAGTATTGGAGCTTCAGCTTCAGCAACAGTCCTTTCAATGAATATTCAGGGTCAATTTCCTTTAAGATTGACTGGTCTGATCTCCTTACATTCTCTCAAGTACACAGTGTATATTCATAAAACGCATGCAAACTTGATCAGAGCAGTATGATTAAATATTTTTATTTATTTTATACATGTCATAAAAAAGATATTTAAAAAGCCTCTCAGCAGAATATTTTTCACAGTCCATGTTTAAAAACAGGATGGTTTCTTTTATGATGATGTGTGTTTGTTAAATAAATGTAGCAGTTTTATTGAATAAGCCTCACTATATAACTTGTAAGTAGAAAATAACTTTACTCTTTCCCAGCACACCCTGTTAAAATCATTTTGTCAGTTTCTTCCTGCCCTTGAAAGAAATCACAGGATAAGTCCCATCGATTTTCTAGGTGTTCAAAGATGATAAAAGTCAGACTCTGATAGTCATCCTAACATTCTGATTTATTTAGGCCTGACTTCATTTAGTTTTCTTCTCCAATATCAGCTTTCTTGCTCAGAGAAGTATTTCCTGACCTGTCTGAGTAATAGCAAGTTCATGGCATCTTTATTCCCCTGCTCTGTTTTGTATTTCTTCACAGTTTATTGTCTCTCTTATTCAACTAGAATGCTGTTCCAGGGGAACAGGCATATTGGCTTTTTATTTGCTTCTATATTCCCAGTACCTTGCAAGAGTGTCTGTGACATCCTAGGTACTCCATAAATATTTGTTGAGTGAATGAAGGTATTGATGAAGCTGGTAACATGAAAGCCCGCTCAACCAAACTTCTCTCTCCTCCTACCCTTCTCTCTGTCCCATTCTAGGCAGACTTTTAGGCTTCAATACATGCAGTGGGCATAGGATAGAAGAAGGTTGATTTCTTCATTCTTTTCTATCCCCTTTCCCTTACCTTCTTGTGATGCCAGGACACACCGCTTGGGGCATCAGAATCAACAGGACCTCACCCACAGTTTGAAGTTCAATTTATTAAGCTCTTCAGGACCTTGGCAGTGATGGGTACACAGGAGAGAGTTCTTACCAGAGTTCTTCTCAAGGATCTGAGTTGGGATCAGGGGCGAGAAGATTAGGAGAGTAATTGCAGCTGCAATTAGAGCTGAACTCCAGAGCATATGGGGGCACAGCAGCTGGTCCTTTCTGACCTGGGACTATTTCCAGCAGAGCTGTACCCACTGTGGGTTCCTGGCACTGTGCCCTTTACCTGTCTACATTCTTCTCTCTCGGGCTTCCCAAGTGGCTGGGTGATAAAGCATCTCCCTGCCAGTGCAGGAGATGTGGGTTCGATCCCTGGTTCAGAAAGATGCCCTGGAGAAGGAAATGGCCACCCACTCTAGTATTCTTCTTGGGAAATCCCATGGACAGAGAAGCCTGGTGGGCTACAGTCCAAGGGGTCACAAAGAGATGGACATGACTTAGCAACTAAACAACAATTCTTCTGTCTCAGCATCAGGCAATAAGTTTGTCTCCCCCAAGACTGATAATATTTGAAGAAATATTGATCTTAATAAAAGTTTAAAGTCAATCTTAAATAATTTCTTCTAAGTAGGATTATAAAGTTTGCTTATCACTAAAGTATATATATGTTATGGCTATTTATCTTTTTTTTTTAATTTTTATTTACTTTATTTTACTTTACAATAAAGTACAAAATGATATCCTCATTTTCTTTCCCTTACATTAAAAACCACTTCATTTAGACAGTTTCTAGGGAAACCAAGACATCAGCATGGTAAATTATGCTAAAGTACATTTCTAAAACAGAAAAGTGTTTATATTTGTCTGACCTCTTCATTAGTAAAAATTAACCAAATGTCTAAATGTATATTGTACTAAGAAAAGATTGTGAAGGACAGAAATGCATATGAATCATTACTTCCTATAACCATTTGATATTTAATTTAACAGCTTTGAATCAAATTCTGCATAGATACCCCAAAAAAGTAATATATGGATGGATTTCAGAAAAATAGTACCTACTTAGTGTTATTGCAAACATGAGTAATAATGATGCATCTTCCTATTGTGTGACAATATGATAACTCTGTTTGAAAATCCAAGGGAAATACAAAAAGAGAAGACAATGTTATATTATAATGGTTTTTGTTACCATTTCCATTTTTTTAAAGAAAGATAGGAATGAAAATTACTGGAGTTGTGAAGGACAGAGAACCTGTAATGCTTGATACATAACTAGTTAGAATTTGTGTAACATTCTACTTATTTAGGCTTCCCCATCACAAAATGTTGAAGAGGGAGTAAGGAAAATCCTGAATATGTTTAAACAACATGCAGAAGAAGAATCAAATGCAACACCATCAAAGTCTAGGGACTTTGAGGAACTCTTCATGAGATTCATGAGGAAGAAGTCTTATTAATTCTCCCATAAAGAAACTCATTAGAAGCAAGTAAAGAGAATTCAAAACAAACATTGATCTCCAAAACCAACTTCTTTACATGGAAGTGAAATTCCAGAGGAGTATAAAGTCACCAGGTACAGAGAACCACTTCCTACAGGAATCCAGCACTCAAGATGACAAAGGAATTCTCATTTACACACCTTTGAGGTGAGGTTGATATCACCTTACATAGTGTCAGCTTGATAGAGAGCAGCTCTTATGGTGTAGCCATAATTAAAAATAAATGGAATACCAATTAAGTCTTTGTCCTTGGAGCATCACACTTCTCAAGCGTTGTGTATTTTGAGTCATACACCAAGAAAGCAGGTCTTTTATGTGATTTAGCCTTTGTCTGGGAAGCATTATCAGTAGTTTGAGTTTAAGAGATTCCTTGTCAGTTTCAGAAGTGGGGGCCTAAATTTAAACAGTCACTTTCCAAAGGAGATTGTTTATTAAGCAAATAGATGACTTTAAGTCATAGGTAACTGTAGGCAAAAAGTCATAACAGTTTTAGCTNTAGTTTGAGTTTAAGAGATTCCTTGTCAGTTTCAGAAGTGGGGGCCTAAATTTAAACAGTCACTTTCCAAAGGAGATTGTTTATTAAGCAAATAGATGACTTTAAGTCATAGGTAACTGTAGGCAAAAAGTCATAACAGTTTTAGCTTTAATTAATCAGAGTGCTGATATTAAAGACAAATAGGAGCAAGTTGCAATAATTATTAGTATTCAGACTTTTTCAGAAATGATAGCTTTTAAATATATTAATAGCACTGCAAAAATCAGCAAGAAAGCTTGAAAGGTTAATGATTCAGCAAGTGCAGCTTTGGTGACAAAAGGGACATGTAGCTTCTTGTTAAGTATTTACTCATGTATTATTTTTGTTGCTGTAATTTTCAAAACTTTTGTAAAATTAAAAAATATCTTTAGGACTTGCTTCTGGTCCAGTGGTTAAGACTCCTTGCCCACAATGCAGGGAGTGTGGGTTCAATCACTGGTCAGGGAACTAAGGTCCCCTGCATGATGCATGGCATGGGCAAAAATAAATAAATAAATGAAAATAAAAATACCTTTATATTTATGTACTGAATCAAGATTGCCAGGAGAAATATCAATAAGCTCAGATATGCAGATGACACCACCCTTATGGCAGAAANTGAACTGAACTAAACTGACTTCCTTTTAAGTTAGGGCAAAGAAGGTAGGGATAAGTCTCCAAAAGTTTTTAAAAACTCTAATAGTTACTGTCTCGTGAGTTGCGTGTGTGTATGGTTTTAATGATCAGATCATCATAGCTAATGTGAATAAAATAAATGTAAATCTTGTGTATATATATAAAATATATATTATATATATGGATGATATCTAGAATTCTTTGACTGGCATTACTGTGTTTCTAAAGAGAAAAATAGCAGGTTCCAATTTGCATTGTAAGTTCATAATATGATTTCATGAACTTACTCTGAGAGACAGAAAAGCAGCCACTGGCAAGGAGGAATTATTTTGGTCCTTACAACTGGGTCTCAGTATTCTTTTGCTGAATACAACCAGTCTTACATCAGACAAGCTTCATCTCTAGCCTGGATGGAGGACGACAAAACAGGTTCGCTCCATATCATGTTTTAACAAATATCCAAATGTGAATATTGTACAAACCACAAAATGATTAAACGGCCATATCCTGGTTAACATAATGATTTCCACTTCCTAATTAGTTGCAGCGTTAGTTTTAGTCATTTATCCCACCTTCAAGATAAAATTAATTAAGATACAAAAACAGAGAACTGTCTCCGTTTCCTGACAGCATTCGATACCATACAGAAACCCTACTTTCTTGAACTCTGTCCCAAATTACCCAAATCCTATAACGAGTGCTTTCTGATAGCCTCTTATTTTGATGCCTACACTTCCCCAGACTGTGATCTCCTTTGCTGCAGTGAGTTATAAGTCCAGCTTCTGCAGCGGCAAACGTGTATCTGGCGTCTTTGAGTGGTGAGCATTGACATATTCAATTAAACTTTAAACAGAAATGATATTCCTATTAATTATAAGGAGTATATTCTATGGTGCTTTACTAATCCCCCTTCTTCCATCTTCAAATGCCAGTTGCTATGGTAGCAGCATATCATGTTTGGTAATGAACAGAAAATCGGACTGACAATAATTTTGAAGTTATTTGAGCTTTAAGTCTATTTTTAACTCCTGTTTTAATTTATTTTAGCAAATGTACTTGGTACTGTGGAACATATATAAATTCACATTTAACTATGTGCACTTTATTTACTCCTAAAAGATTAATAGTCACCACATGATACATCAACATTGATTTCATGGTACCAGTTATAAATTAATGTGCATCATTGGTATATAAATATGTCTAGCAGGCTATTAATAGCAAGTTAGAATATTTCAGATGTGTATTGAATTTGCATTAAGATTGATTTTTTTAAATGATTTTACTATCTATAGTAAAGGGTACAGTATAATCAGAAAAAATCCAAATGCATTTATGTATAATCATAAATCCCTCAGATGATAAGGGTCAAAGAGATGTAGATCTACATCTAGATCAAAGAGCTTGATTATGTAAGAAATAAAACATATCTATAAATAGATCTGTAGAGAAAAGGGAGACCTAGTATATTGTTGGTGGGATTTTAGACTAGTGCAGCCACCATAGAAAACTGTATTGTTGTTGCTCAGTTGCTAAGCTGTATCGGACTCTGTAACTCCATGGACTGCAGCACGCCAGGATTCCCTGTCCCCAGAGTTGACTCAAACTCATGTCCATCAGTGATACCATCCAATCATCTCATCCCCTTCTGCTCCTGTCTTCAATCTTTCCCAACATCAGGGTCTTTTCTAATGAATTAGTTCATCGCATCAGGTGGCCGAAGTATTGGAGTTTCAGCTTCAGTATCCAAGGAATATTCAGGACCGATTTCCTTTAAGATTGATTGGTTTGATCTCCTTGCTGTGCAAAGAACTCTCAAAAGTCTTCTCCAACACCACAGTTCAAAAGCTTCAATTCTTCAGTGCTCAGCCTTCTTTATGGTCCAGCTTTCATATCTATATATGACTACTGGAAAAAACCATAGCTTTGACTATATAGACCTTTGTCAGAAAACAATATGAAGATCAATGGTTTGGACATCTTCAAAAATGTGAATTTAAATACACTTGGGTGGTTAGTGAAACTTATTGGATGGGTGTAGTTCTAGGATATAACAGCTCCGGTGTGGAGAAAGAGTTTTGTGGAAGAGTTAGAGGTTGGAGGAGGATTCTGGAGTGCTATCAATTGTCTATTATTAATATGAATGATCATTACAAGAGAGGTGATGTTATCATTTGGGATTTCCTTGTGGCTCAGTGGTAAAGAATTCATCTGCCAATGCAGAAGATGAAGACTAGAAACCTGGGTTAGAAAAAGATTCCCTGGAGACGGAAATAGCAACCCACTCCATTATTCTTGCCTGAGAAATCTCATGGACAGAGGAGTCTAGTGGGCTACAGTTTATGGGGTTACAAAAGAGTCAAACAGGATTTAGCAACTAAACAACAAACCATGTTATTATTACTGGTCAAATATACCTTTATATTTCATGGATTTTTCTGTATTTTCTTGCCACATACACAGAGTGAATAGGCAGTTCAGTTTCATCACTTAGTTGTGTTCGACTCTTTGTGACCCCATGAATTGCAGCATGCTAGGCTTCCCTGTCCCCGGAGTTGACTCAAACTCATGTCCATTGAGTTGGTGATGTCATCCAACCATCTCATCCTCGGTTGTCCCCTTCTCCTCTTGCTTTCAATCTTTCCCAGAATCAGGGTCTTTTCAATAAGTCAGTTCATATCAGGTAGCCAAAGTATTGGAGTTTTAGCTTCAGCATCAGTCCTTCCAATGAATATTCAGGACTGATTTCTGAGTGAATAAGCAACAGCACACTAATTCTATTCATCTATTAACTAAAGGAAACCAATTATATTTTTATAATTCTATAATTATGTTTATGCTTTTTTTTTTTTGCCTTGGTAAAGACATAACATGGTTTTTAGATCAATATAAACTGAAAGGGTTCAGTAGTGTGTGTGGTTAAAGAGATTTTGATTTTTTTTTTTTTTTTGGTCTTTATGTGGGAATCATTTTTCCCACAGCTGTCCTCTTGACATCTAAACTACAAACTGTTATACTAGACTATTGACCCAGAAAGCAGACAGTAAGAAAAAGATAAGGAACTGATGTTCAAATCTCAAGTAACCACAACTAGAAAAAAACATTTTGGTGAAAACGTCCTTAATTAACAGCAAAGTATGGTGAAGTCTGTTATTGAAAGATTTTCTGATTTCAATGTAGTAGAAAGTCTTTAGAAAATTACTTTCCATTTTTTGTTTCTCTTTTCTACCAACTTTTAACTTATTACTTTGATATTCTTCTTTTAGAATAACAAACCTGTAAGTGTCCCAGGTTTGGAGCTACCTATGTAAGTAGCATGGGCTTCCCAGGTAGTACAAGTGGTAAAGAACCTAACTGCCAATGCAAGAAATGTAAGAGAGGCTGGTTCGATCCCTGGATCAGGAAAGTCCCCTGGAGGAGGGCATGGTAACCCACTCCAGTATTCTTGCCTGGAGAATCCCATGGATGGAGGAACCTGGCAGGCTACAGTCCATGGGGTCACAAAGAGACACAACTGAGTGACTAAATAACAAGCAAAAGAATCTAAAGGAATGAACAATAAGGGTAACCACACAAAACTGCTTCTACTTGCTCATGCCACATTAAGATTTCCTTCATTGTTCATTTACCAAATGATTTTATAAAGACAGTTTTATTTACAAGTCATTTTAAAACATTTATACTATAGAATTTATCTGCTACCCATGGCAGCTGGAATATTTTTATTTTTACCAGGTAAAATTCATGTTCAGATGCATTGATCCCAATTTTCTTTGCAACAATAACACACGTTTTTGTGTGTTACTAGTTGTGGCGCCACCAAAATAGTGTTTAATGGAATTAGCCACTGCTCTGAGATGAGTGCAGCTTGCATTCAAATGTAATACCATCTGAAGTAAAGCTGTCAAGGTCTAAATTTGCTTTGGTTTTGTTTGTTTGTTACCATTGCTTGTCTTTCCCTGGCAAATACAAAATCATTTCAATTAACAAAGTAATCATATTACTATGTGCAATGAGAATATTCTATAAAAATTTCATTTAGTTTCAGAAGAGCTGTTCTGGCTGGTTTACAGTGCAAGTCAGTGCTATGCAAGTAAATTACTGAAATAAAACCAGGGAAAATTTCTAGTTAGCAGGCTTTATGAAAATGATGGTATGGTATGTTTAATCTCTAGATCATATAAAGTATAATTCTCACTAAGGGTGTAATAAGGAGATGGATAAAAAAGAAGAAAGAAAGAGAGAAAACTTTGCCACTAAAACAACTTATACCAAGTGAGTATCTCTACGATTAATATCGTAATTGCTGTTTATGATATGGGGGCTCGATGTGTGAAGGCAATGCTAGCTTTAATTGATGAGATGCAAGAGTCAATTTAATTATCACGTGGTATTTGCTATTGCTAGCATATTGATGTGACACATTTGCATAATGACTCCTTTAAGCAAAAGCACCTTTCTTTTTTAATTGAAAGGAGTGGATTCATTCTTCCCTAACCTCTATGGACTTTTAAAAGATGCACTTTTAGTTTGCCTGGGGACAAGTTGGAAAGGTCATTGCCTATGATTGCTTTAAGCAGTCCAGAGGAGTTTAATTTGTTTTTTATTCATTTACTTATTTATTCATATTCATGAAAGAAATATGTTTCATTGTGCCAAGTGGTGAGAAAAGTGAGCAAGATAATCTGGATGCTGAATTTATAAAGCTCATAATCTATTGGAGGAAAGAGGTATTAAGAAATACATACATAATACACACAAATATTCATGTATAAGTATATAGACATATCTAGTTCTATACACATTTTCCAGTTAGAATTAGGTTAAGTGCGACTACAGAGAACTACGAGGTTTAATGAACCTATGTTCAGAGCAACTTATATTATGTGGAGGAGTTGGGGAGGTCGTTCTGAGGAAGTAATATTTTAAATGTGCCCTAAAAGAGAAGCTAAAAAAAGAGAGATGGTGTCTGGGTTGTGCTGAAGAAGAGAAATGAGGTGACACCAAAGATCTAAATTGACAGGAATGAGGCAAACGCAAGGTGTAGCCTAGGGATCAAGGGAAGCACTCTGTCTGGTAAGGACAGAGTGGGAGGAAGGGAAGAGATTCCCACTTCATTAGTTACTTTCTCCCTCAACTTCCTTTACAACTTGGCTCTACAAACCCCGCCTCTCTCTCGTCTTCCTCCTGATTCCCCGCTTCTCATTCTCTATGCTTGACTCTTCTAGAAGCTCCAATTCTCTGGGGCCTAACCTTCTGGCAGATTTCTTCCTTAAGTACTGTTCAATCTCCAGTCTTTAAATACTGTCTCCATTGTGTGTCATGCCGGGTTACTTTAGTGGTGACCAACTCTTTGAGGCCCTATGAACTGTAATCTACCAGGCTCCCTCTGTCCAGTGGAACTCTCCAGGCAATGGGAAATCCATGGAATGGGTAGTCTAGCCCTCCTGCAGGGGATCTTCCTACCTAGGGATTGAATAGGTGTCTCTTGTATTAGTAGTCGGGTTCTTTACTTCTAGCGCCACCTGGGAAGCCCCACCATCTCCATCTCCATTGAAAGCGAAAGTTAAGTCACTCAGTCATGTCCAACTCTTTGCGACCCCATAGACTGTAGCCTACCAGGCTCCTCTGTCCATCGGATTTTCCAGGCAATAGTACTGGAGNGCCCCTGAGCGAGCGGGTGGAAAAGGCGGTTTCGCAGATGGCAGACAGGGTGCGGTTGGAGCCTGCAGGTGGCTTGGTGTGTTGGGGTATAAGTGCGGGTCTCAGCTGGAGAGCGGGAGGGTGGGAAGCAGGTGTTAGGCAAGTCCAGAGGCTCAGGGAGTCGCTGAACCCCGTTGCAGGGCCCTGTTGCCCTTGACGGCTCCTTCCAGAGGGAGCCTAGTGTCAGGGGTCTCCGGAGACCTTAAGGGGCCACAAGGGAGACCCGGGATGAGAAACACCTGGTACCCCAGTGCCAGGCGGCCTCTCGGCTGCCGGGACTCACCAAGCAAACCCCAATCTCTGTCTGCATCCGTGACCCTCCCACTCACAGCCGTCTGTGTAGCAATCGCTTTGTCTAGCTAATAGACATAAACTATGCCTTAAATAATTAATAGCAAAATGTATTAAAATTAAAAGACTATAAATCCATAGTGAAATAAATTGGAACTTGTAACTTAAAATGAATTAAAATTTAAAGACATAGCATGTTTACCGTAGCAGGATATATGCTTTTATATTTGCTATTAATAGTAACAAGATGTTAGAATATTGACCTTGCAATTTTGTTTCTCCATTGCTTTTCATAAATGTCACAAGTGTTTACTGAGTTGTTTCTGTGTGCTAGTAGCTCATGGGAACACTGAGACAGGTTCCTGCTCTTAGATATTTGCATTCTAGAGAAGCATTACGGATTGCCACTGTAGGAAGGTATTGACAGTATGCAGCCTGAACTGTAAAAGTGGTCTGTAGTCATTCCATTTGCAATAGTACATCCTGGGAGGGGATGTGAAATTAGGTTAAATATACTGATTGTACCTAAGAAAATACCTTTAAAAAATGGTTTATAAGAGAATGGGTTAAGGACATCTGATCAAATATTCTGCCAAAGTAACGGCAACAATTAGTGGGACTGCAGGCCAGATCACACACAGCAAGAGTGTAATTATGTAGGTATTATGATGTTTATGGACAGTGTTAATGCTGTAGAAAATGCTTATGAAACAAATATGTTTGATCCAGAATTAACACAGAAAATAAAAACTGTAGGAAAATGCCGGAAGGAAACACAGCAGGATATCCTTAGATGTTAGAAATGGGTGATTTGTTAGATTTTCTGTATTAAAATAAGCAAAGCGGTATTTCTAAAATTCCTAACATGAAAATAACATCTTGCTTAAAGTGTCTATGATAAGAATGTGTAATATTTTTCTGTTTTAAACCATTTTCTACTTAATAAAAACCTTATGTGGTTAACAAAGTAGTAACAAGGTCAAGATGAAGAAGTCAATTCATAAATAACAATTACACATCCACTAAATATAATGCTCAGTGTAAAACAAAGTATTAGGGATATTTTCAGATGGTTTTTATCTGTAAGAAAGATTTCATAAACATAAACCTCACCCATCCTCCAAGCAACAGCTTAATAAGAATTAGCTTTTGTTGTAAACATACTTGTTCGTTGTGTAACTGAAGTTAGTTTGAAGTATTAAAGAATTTTACAAGGACAGTATGAAATGTGATTTTTCATGAATAACCTTTTCTTTTCTGGGAAACAAACAAACAAAAGACTGATACACTGATTACTGTAATTTTTATGTCAATCACGGTAGCTTTATATTTCTTGATTTTTCCATCCATTTACTTATTATTAGTCATAACATAATTTATTCTTAAGCAATGAAAGACCACATTTTCATCTTGAAGCACACAAAACTAATTGATGTGTGTAAGAATTTTCCTATTTTATGTTTGTACTTTTATATTGTACTGAAAGCCCCATACTCCTTTTATAAACAGATACCAAAATTGTACAATGCATCCTTTCATAATGCTTTTTTCAAAATATACCCTGTCTTGATCAAATAATACTTCACTTTCCTATTAATAAAAGTTCCTAGACTGAAAGATCTGGATGCACGCAGGCCCCTGTAACTTCTAGATTCCTACAGTCTGAAATGTTAACTTCCCCCTGAAGGCTCAGCCCAGTTTGCCCATGGTAGGTCCGGTCAGGGCCTGTCCCTTTCGGTTCAGCAGGTCTTGGTTCAGTGAGCCTGGCTGTGGTACAACTGGACCTCATGCCGTATTTGTTCTAACTGACCTCATAGATAACTCCTTGTCATCTTATCTTATCCCCACTTTCCCCTGCAGTTGTGATAATAGCACCCCCCTTTGGGTTTTCTTTTATTTTTGTTGGCAGAAAAATGCAGACACCTAGACCCTGGCCTGATAAACTCTGATGGCCACCGAAGTTTGAACATCCTCACTTTAACTTTGCTCTAATTCAAGAAAGTACAGTTGTCAAAATGACTGCATTGTCTTTTCAGTAAAGGTAGGTAAGTTTTTTTGTGATTAAAATGCTACATCATTTCAGGGTTGACGTGATTGTTAATGAGCTGATCAGTAGGACAGGAAAGTGTGAAAGTGAAGGTGTTAGTCGATCAGTAATGTCCAACTCTTTGCCATCCCATGGACTGTAGCCTTCCAGGCTCCTGTGCTCAAGGGATTTCACAGGCAAGAACACTGGAGCCGGTTGCCATTTCTTCCCCCAGGAGAGATCTTCCCAATCCAGGGATGGAACCCAGATCTTTTTTGTCTCCTGCATTGGCAGGCAGGTTCTTTACCACTAGCACCACCTGGGAAGTCCCAGTAGACCATGATTTATATTAAAATATTTTTGATTCTTAAAAAATGTTTTGTATGCTTGTGTTCTAAAAGATAATTCAACAACAGAGATTTAATTACTGAAGCGATCATCAGAATAGTGAGGTTCATTCCCCAGGAACCAACATGAGGAAATAATGAATCAAATTTTAACATAGGTTCTATTTGTCAAATGCCTATGTAGTCATTAAATTTAATATTATATGTACTAAAAATATTTTGTGTACCAGAAATAATATGCATTTTAACTAAACCACCTAAAACCTGTGTAAAAATTCCACGCTGAAGTTAGTTACTGGGTTTAAGAAAATTAAATGCAGTAAAGATTCAGAATAAAGCATACACCAATATTCTCCCACTGCTTTTGCTAAGTTGCTTCAATCGTGTCCGACTCTGGGCAACCCCATAGATGGCAGCCCACCAGGCTCCCCATCCCTGGGATTCTCCAGGCAAGAACACTGGAGTGGGTTGCCATTTCCTTCTCCAATGCATGAAAGTGAAAAGTGAAAGTGAAGTCACTCAGTCGTGTCCGACTCTTAGTGACCCCATGGACTGCAGCCCACCAGGCTCCTCCATCCATGGGATTTTTCCAGGCAAGAGTACTGGAGTGGGATGCCATTGCCTTCTCTGTATTCTCCCACACTGTATAGATAAATAGCAGTCATGTATTTCTTACACACTGGGGCTTAAATGACTCTTTTATGATTTTTTTAAAATTTTGATCAAATTAAACAATTATAAGACAATTACAGAGTTGTCTGTTTACTTGATATTGGCTAATTTAATTAATAAAATCTAAAAATTCTCATTAAATTTCTTTAATACAGTTGCTTTATTTTAATTTTCTTTATTGAAGTGATTCCAAAATTACTATCCCAGATCATACTGCAGCTAATAAAATTACCTGAACCTAATATTTTAAAGATTGAGATATACAAGAAAGGGCAACACAGGAAATTAAATAAGCCTATAAATCTGTATTTATCACACTATATTTCCATTCTGATTTATCAAAGAAAGAGTATTAATTCACAAAGTATAAACAGTTGAATATAACAATATTTTGCCCATAATGGTCCATAATTTTAAACATTACACAGATATTTATTATGGCTTAAATATAGCCATATTTTTCCATTCCTGTCTAGAAACAACTGCAAGTATTACAATATTTAGAGGAGATAAGAACTTGTTTTTATCAATTTATTAAGTATAAACTATTTTTTCCTTCTTTGATACTGTTTCTAGAGAAATTATTTGTTAGCAGTTAGTGTGTAAGTAAGTGTTATGACTGAAGATAAAAGTCATTACTATCCCTGGTTCAATATTGACTATTTAACATCAGTTGACATGCTGTTCCCTCATACTATGTTGCAACTTGCTCACTTTGTCTTTCTCCATGTAAATAATTTATCTAAATATACAGTTATAGAAAAACAAAATTTTGTATAGGTATTTGCTTAAGAGTGATTTAAAAATAATTGCTTAAAAGAATTACCAATGATAGCCAAATAAAACTAATGGAAAAAATTAGGTAATTGATTTCAATGTTTCAGGATCAAAATGAAATTACTTTCATGAATCAAACTGAATTATGCTGTACTTTTTATCATTCTGTGAACTAATACCAATCTTCTAATAGATATTATATATGTCCTTCTATAATTTTTTAGAAAGAGCACTCTTATAATCACTTTATTGAATAACATAAAATATACTGCTCTCTTTACCTAGAGATAAAAGCTTACTATTTGTAAAAAACAATTATTATTTTCCCTAATTTGTAAATAAGTTTTATTTGAAAGTCTTCAATTTCAAATTATTCTCTTACCATCCCCCTATAAAAAGATACCTATATATATGTGCATGTGAACACATTCTGAGTAATTTTTCTGAGGTCAGCATAGGGAATATTAGATTCAGTGTATTTGTGGAATCAGTACAATATTTTCACAAGAAATTTCAGTGTTTGAAAGTTTTAGGTATAAGACATGATAAATTGTGTGACTTGTGAACTAAAATATATGTGCCATGTAATTAACTGTATTCTGACTTTGAGGTCACTATTAATTTAGAGAATGAAAGTATAGGAGAAAGTTTAGGGGATCATTTACTAAAATCACTGATTTTTCATTGATATATATATGAAATTATATATGTATAAAATGTATATATCAAAACTATATGTAGTTACGTATATCAGTTATGCTTTATTACTAAGTAACTTAACAAAAGACTAACTTATGCTCTATTTTATATATACTCTTATACTTTCCCTAATCAAAGTAGCAGTTCTGGATATATATGATAAGTTTTTGGTTAGGGGAGTTTCTAAACTTGAGGAAATTGCACCCACACCCACAAAATCTTTCCAAAAGATGTTATTAACATCTTTTATTGATTCTTCTAAGATGTGTTTAGAAGGATAGTGTAATACATTCCCCATTAAATGGAATTAGTGTAACCAAAAGCTAATAATGGACTGTACCCACCAGACTTCTCTGTCCATGAAATTCCCCAGGTAAGAACACTGGAGTGAGTTACCATTCCCTACTCCAGAGGATCTTCCTGACCCAGGGATTGAATGTGGGTCTCCTGCACTACAGGTAGATTCTTTACCATCTGAGCCACCAGGGAGTGTAAGTCGCTCAGTCATGTCCAACTCTTTGCAACCCCATGGACTATACAGTCCATGGAAATCTCCAGGCCAGAATATTCGAGTGGGTAGCCTTGCCCTTCTCCAAGGGATCTTCCCAACCCAGGGATAGAACCCAGGTCTATGCAGGCAGATTCTTTACCAGCTGAACCACAAGGGAAGCCACCAGGGAGGCCACTAATAAAAGCTGCAGGCATGTTAATTGCAAAATCACCCAATCTTTAATGACTATTAATGCGTTAGATCACTGAAAATGCTGACAAAAATTAAGATTTTTAAAAATTGGTGTTTATGTGATATTTCAGGTATTTAAAATCTATTTAGATATACTTTTAATAATACTGAAAACTGAGATGAGCTTCTGATGGGCCCTTTTATTATTGAGAGTATACTTAATAATTGCTATCAGAAAACCCTGCTGTCTGTGAGATATTATTCACTGTGCCTCATTTACTGCTACCTGTTTTAATTACAATTTGGAGAAACCTAATCAAGTGTTTTCCTCAACTAAACAAACCACTTAGATCAAACTGCATTTCTCCTTCTGAACAATTTACTATCCTTCCAAAAGCTGCAAATGGATCTTTAAGCTTCAAATAGAGTTTATGTGGGAAGGTCGATCTTTATTGATTTACTCTGATCTTTCAGAGGGTCTTCTTATTTACCAAATAGGCTTCCTAAATTAGTAAAGATAGGGCTTAAGCATTCTGTGAACTGTCTGTAACATATGTATCTTTAAAACGAAAGTCTGAGTAGTATGTTACAGAGAAAAATCGATTGGATCAACTCTATTTTAGTTTCCTTACACTTATTGAATCTAATCAGCAAGCTTCATTTTTAAGACATCTTTCAGACCACCCACTCCGGACTTGATAAACAAAAAATCTGCATGATTTCTTTTTCTCCTAGACTGAGGTTGTAGACAAAGACATTTTTTAAAAGTCTAACATTGTTAACACAATTTTTTCCCCCTCCAGATATGGTTTTGTTCCTTTTTAGACTTCTTTATTATACCCAGTAACAGCTAGCATTTTGTCTGGGAATTTGGCAACCCACTTTAGTATTCTTGCCTGAAAAACCCCATGGACAGAGTAGCCTCGTGGGCTACATTCATTGAGTCTCAAGGATAGGACATGACTGAACACGCATGCATACATACATACTCTAGTTTGGTTTTGTTGTGATAAATACAGGAATGATGCTTTAGGAAAAACTATCTGACTTATGTTATATTAAAATAAGCTGAAAAAGACCCTTTGGGAATTTCCTCATAATTTACCATTTTGCTGTTGCTGAGGGAATTTACCACTACCTTTTGTTGTTGTTCAGTTCAGTCATGTCCAGCTCTTTGAGACCCCATCGACTGCAGCACACCAGGCTTCCCTGTCCTTCACCATCTCCTGGAGCTTGCTCAAACTCATGTCCATCGAGTCGGTGATGCCATCCAACCACCTCATCCTATGTCATCCCGTTCTCCTCTTGTCTTCAACCTTTCTCAGCATCCAGGTCTTTTCTAATGAGTCGGCCCTAAGCATCAGGCGGCCAAAGGACTGCTACCCTTGGAATATGCACAGACGCGCTGCTTCCTCTACTGTTACTGTTCATCAGTTTACTTAAGATAGTGCTTTTTACTTCACAAACTGTATCTTGGAGCAAAAAGCCCATAGCTAGTCCTGGGCGTTGAGACTTCTCTGGTTTCCAGGATCACTGTCTGTTGCAGAGCCGCACCTCTGTGTCTGTTCAAAGAATGACTCATAAAAACAGTCTGGAACCTGGAGAGGTCACTTGGTTTGGAAAATGATGAAATATTCCACTGTGACTCATTCAGGTCATCATAAAGTTCTCTTTTTCCACATAATTGGAGAGGTTTAGAAGAGCCAATAACTCAGATGCACAGCTTTTGGATGCCCAGCATCTAAAGAGTGCAAAAATGTGTTGTACCTGAAAAACTTGCCCTGGAAATTGGAGGGGTAGTTGGGATTCCCATGCACAGAAAACCCTAGAAACAAGTTGTTCAAAGAGTCAACCTTTCTCCATGCTTATGAAANGATGCCCAGCATCTAAAGAGTGCAAAAATGTGTTGTACCTGAAAAACTTGCCCTGGAAATTGGAGGGGTAGTTGGGATTCCCATGCACAGAAAACCCTAGAAACAAGTTGTTCAAAGAGTCAACCTTTCTCCATGTTTATGAAAGTGTGGTCAGGGTTTTAACTCCTGAAGGATAAAACATTTCCTCCATCTTGCAGTACTGGCAGTTTCAGATAATTTGTATGACACCATTTAGAGGAAGCAGACAATAAATTCTGAGACTGAGAATTCAGGAGCTCAGAATATTTGGAAGTACTTGGAGCAGAAAATGAAAACTGGAAAAGAAATGATGAATCTACTGGAGATGATTTGTCATATATCTTTTTATTTTCTTTTTCGCTTTTGGATAAGAATTTGTTACCAAAAGCCAACTAATGTGTGAAACTGAAGAAAGAGAGCATGCTTCTGAAAACCCATATGCAACAGGGTTTTAGGAAGAGCTAAAGGTGGAATGGTTTGTTGAGCATGAAATAAAACAGGGAATAAGTATCAATCATCTCATCAGAGAAAAAGAGCAGAGAAAGAGGATTACTTGTCTTCACATTTAATATAACTGGCACACACACAGAAGTTTTGGTAATAGGAATGCTATTTCCAATTCAGTTTGCCATCAAATGTATTTTATGTGTATGTCAATTGAATCTTTCTCTATATAACAAAATTTCACTCTAATTCAAGAGTAGAGCATTACATTTCAGTGTTCAAATATGTATGATGTGCTGAATTTTATGTTTAAGTTGTGGTTAATATAAGGGTAACCTGAGAGCAGAAATGTCTGAAAAGAGATTTCAAGAATTTTAAGAAATTTCAAGAACTTTTGTAAGTTTTGAAAATTCTATTTTACTGTTTACTGAATAAAGACTATTTTTAATGTTCCTTTTTTGCAACTGTCATTTACAGTGAGAAAATCCAGTTCTTAAAATATAAACAGTGATTTTATATTAATAGTAGAATTATTTGCATTCATCAAGTCTGTTGTTTTAGCATGTTCTGATTCCAATACTGTTTCAACTTTCCTCAGCTCCCTGAAGATTGAAAGTGAAAGTGAAGTTGCTCAGTTGTGTCCGACTCTTTGTGACCCTGTAGACTGTAGCCTACCAGGCTTCNGAATTATTTGCATTCATCAAGTCTGTTGTTTTAGCATGTTCTGATTCCAATACTGTTTCAACTTTCCTCAGCTCCCTGAAGATTGAAAGTGAAAGTGAAGTTGCTCAGTTGTGTCCGACTCTTTGTGACCCCGTAGACTGTAGCCTACCAGGCTTCTCCGTCCATGGGATTCTCCAGGCAAGAATAGTGGAGTGGGTTACCATTTCCTTCTCCAGAGGATCTTCCCGACCCAGGGATCGAACCTGGGTCTCCCACATTGGAGGCAGATGCTTTAACCTCTTAGCCACCAGGGAAGCCCAATAATCCTTTTAAAATTTCTGTTACCAGTATTTTACTCTCATGGGTTACACCTATTTCATTTATTGATGGGCTAAATATTATCTCTTCTACTTGGCCACATCTTACTACCATCTACTAAAGAAAAGACATGACTTTTGAGTTTCTCCAATTACTTACATCTAAATTATTTACTCCCATTGGCACCAGTAGTTAAGAAGCCACCTGCTAATGAAGGAGACACAAGAGCCATGGGTTCAAACCATGGGCTCAGGAAGATCCCCCAGAATAGGAAATGGCAACCCATTCCAGTATTCTTGCCTAGAAAATCCCATGGACAGAGGAGCCTGGCAGGTTACCTTGGACATGCACACATGCACATTTTTTCAAAACTGCAGTACTATGTCAGATGTACAATGTGGATTTTGCTTACATCCAGTCACATATTTATAAGACAAAGTCAAAAGTTATGTTTGCTAATGTTTTACAATATTTTGTCATTTATAATTATCTTATAAGATTAGATGGACATAATATAAATTACTTATCAGACTCTAGCTTCAGCTATAGTTTTTCTTTTTAATAACCCTGTTCTGTTCAGGAAAGAGTGAGAAGATTATTAAAAAAAATAATACTTCTCTTTTAATTCTTGCAATAAGAAGTTACAAATAGTTCTTTAAATAATTGTTTAAGAGCAGCATTTACTTTTTTCATCACTATGATTGAAGTTGTTGTTTAGTTGCTCAGTCATGTCTGACTCTTTGCAACACTATAGACTGTTGCCCGCCAGGCTCATCTGTCCTTGGGATTCTCCAGGCAAGAATACTGGAGTGGGTTGCCATGCCCTCCTTCAAGAGATCTTCCTGACTCAGATAGAACCTGCATTTCCTACATTGGCAGCAAATTCTTTACTGCTATGATTAAATTAACTTTGGCTTTTTCTGTTAAAAGCATTGAGAAGTAGAATACAGTATTATCAATGCTGGGAAATTTTTACAATCACTATATAACCCTATATATAAAATATTAAAGAAGTTTAGGATTTTAAAACTATAAAGTGTGATCATGCATGTTGCTATGAAATTCCTTTTGGCAAATCCCCCTTGAAATTTGTGAAGTTTTTCAGAAAAGAAAAGAAACAGCTGACATTTAACTCTTCTGTATTCTATTTGATAAACTAATGTTGATATCATATTTGCCTTTCAAATTTAATATGAAAATTAACTATTTTCTCATTTTTTATAGAGAAGATATTTAACTATAACTGCTGTGTCTTTAATCAATCTGAAATTGAGAAATATTTTTTATGAACTATAAGAGAAAAATTTTTATTATACAAATTAATTTTAAAACCTGATTCTTAATATAACATATTCCATGGTTATTCATTATGACAACAAAAATTCATAGTTATCTAGACTTTCTACTGAATGTGTATTAGAAAAATAGCTAAAAATACTGAATGTTTGTCTCCCCTGCCACTGCTGCTGCTGCTAAGTCACTTCAGTCATATCCAACTCTGTGTGACCCTATAGACGGCAGCTCACCAGGCTCCCCCGTCCCTGGGATTCTCCAGGCAAGAACACTGGAGTGGGTTGCCATTGCCTTCTTGTCTCCCCTATCCTCCTCCAAATTTGCATGCTGAAACCAATTCCCCAGTGTGACAGTATTAGGAAATGGGGCCTTTGGGAGAAAATTAGGTCATGAAAGTGGAGTCCTCATGAATGGGATTAGCTAGCGCTCTCACAAAAGGGACCCCACAGAGCTCCCACTGTCCTTCAGCCACGTGAGGATGCAGCATTAGGGCAGCTGTCTATTAACAAGGAGGCATCCCGGTCTATGGCAGTGTCTATGAATACTTCAACTTCCTGTGACATGCTTTTGGACTTCCCAGCTTCCTAAATTGTGGGAAATGAATTTCTGTCAATTATAAGCCACCCAGGTATGATGTGCTATTACAGCAACCCAAACAGAGTAAACTGACTTACCAATTTTATTTCTTTTTTTAAAATTAATTTATTTTTTTAATTTTTACTTTATTCTACTTTACAATACTGTGTTGGTTTTGCCATACATCGACATGAGTCCCCCACACGATTTTATTTATTAATTTATCTCTGTGCTGTGTGTGTGCTAAGTCACTTCAGTTACATCTGACTCTTTGCAACCTTATGGACTGTAGCCGGCCAGGCCCCCACTCTGTTCACGGGATTAACTGAAAGGTGGCACAATCAAGTTAGACTAGTTTTTACCAGCTGGAGATTCTATTGAACCTTGGAGGAAATGGTTTATCAGCTAAGGCTGCTGTGGAAAGTTTAGATATTTCTTTAATGATGACTTAGAGTTTTTCTGACAGTAAGTTCCGGACATGGCCATGGGCACAAGTGGTGTGTTTGAGGCGTCAATCCCTGCATGCAGCAAGCTGGAAGAGTGAAATGGAGAAGGAAGAACAGACAAGAAGTGTTTGTTGAAATGGTTATTTCTGAGCAACTGATGCTTAATAAATTGCTTCTAAATTTTATTCGAAATGAACCTTGGAATTGTTTCTCCAAAGGGTGGAAACCTAGGAATTTATTCACATTCCCCTTCCCCACTCTGTCTGAGAATTGACCTATAGGACTTTAACTTCTGTGCCCTTAATAACTGTTGAAAAAGTCTGCAGAGACTCTGGCAGAAAACTGAGCGATCCAGCAGGTATATGCAGGAAGTTGCCTGTGTTTACAGGACCGTTCACCCCAGCTGCAGCTGAAGTCCNAAATTCCATGGAAAGAGGAGCCTGGTACACTACAGTCCAACACTTTCACAAAGAGTTGGAAATGACTGAGCAACTCAAACACGCACACACACACACATACACACACACACACACACACACACACGTGACCCCATTGATCTGAATTTTTATGGTAGAAGTGGGGAAAAGTATTCAGTGAATCTATGCTAAAGGTAAATAGCGTCTACAATATGTAAATAGAATGCCATCCTCATTTAAGGGACTCAAAAATGGACCTACTAATAAGTTATTGTTAAAATTGAATATTCGTCTCTGATTAAACAAGGAAAGAGCTCTTAATTTTCTATAAAGGGAAAGATTATTTTCTCAGCTTGCTGAAAATTATCTACCAGAAATTGCTGTAAACAAAATACTTAATGATGAAATGTTAGAAGAAATTTCATTAAAGTCAAGAATAATTATAATACACACTATCACTATAATTATCCAAGACACTAGTAGCATACTGGAATAAATCATCTCTCTCATCAACAGATCTCATGCAGACAACAAAATAAGCAGAATCCATCATGCAGACACTCCCTGAGAACATCCGGATTAAAGAAATATAGAGAGCTTCTTAAGTAGATGACATGAAGGGACCTTCTAATGATAATAGGAGTACTTGAAACATCCATACCACTTACCATACACAGTTATTATTTTTTCAAACATATATTAGCAATTTAAAAACCCTCTCAACAACCTTATGAAATTGGTATATTTATTATCCCTGTCTTATAAATTTAGGAAAATAAACTATGGCAATATTAATTAAGTTGTCCAAAATAAACTTACTAGGAAAGATCTGGGGTTTCTCAGGTGGTTCAATGGTAAAAAAAATCTACCTGCCATACAGGAGAGCTGAGTTTGACCCCTGGGTCAGGAAGATCCCCTGAAGAAGGAGATGGCTCCAGTATTCTCCAGTATTCTTGCCTGGAGAATCCCATGCACAGAGGATCCTGGTGGGCTATAGTCCATGGGGTCAAAAAGAGTTGACATGGACTGGGTGACTGAGCACATAACAGGAAAGATCTAGACGCAGGCAGTCTGACTCAAAGCCTGTAAGGTTTAACCACTAAGCTTCCTTACTGANTGGAGAATCCCATGCACAGAGGATCCTGGTGGGCTATAGTCCATGGGGTCAAAAAGAGTTGACATGGACTGGGTGACTGAGCACATAACAGGAAAGATCTAGACGCAGGCAGTCTGACTCAAAGCCTGTAAGGTTTAACCACTAAGCTTCCTTACTGACCTGACACTTTTATTCTAACACTTATTCTCTCATCATGGGCAATTCTTGCTTCTACTGCCTAATCATTCCATGCTTTTGATTTCTTAGACTACCTTAAGTAAGGCTTCCTAGGTGGTACTAGTGGTAAAGAATCCACCTGCCAATGCAGGAGATGCAGACTTGATCTCTGGGTCGGGAAGATCCCCTAGAGGAAGAAATGGCACCCCACTCCAGTATTCTTGCCAGGAAAATTCCATGGATAGAGGAGCCTGGTGGGCTACAGTCCATGGGGCTGCTGAGTTGGATGCAACTGAGCACACACACCCTATGTAAGTTTTATTATTACTGTAATGTAACATGAAAGAAGTGCCCCCAAATATCTTTTGCTATATTATTGCTGCTAAGTCACTTCAGTCGTGTCTGACTCTGTGTGACCCTATAGAAGGCAGCCCACCAGGCTCCTCTGTCCATGGGATTTTCCAGGCAAGAGTACAGAGTAGGTTGCCATTGCCATCTCCATAAAAGTATATCAATTTAATGGTCAATCAACTAAGAAAATGCTGTAAAATAAGTATCTACTGGCACAGATTTTAGGACTCTTGTCTTTGCAGCCTCCCCAGTGTAAACTCTTCCAATGATCTCGCCTCCATTTGTTTAGAATACTTGTTTAGAAAGGTAGCATATGGTCAGACTAGGGGAACTCTGTATATTCTTTATATAATTGTTTGCTTTTGTTAATAAATGCTACTATTAAAAGCATCAGGAGAATGGCACTTAGGAATAAAAATGCCTGGAATATCATATCCTTTCTAGTGGAGCAATTGATTACCCTAATTAATGTATACAGACTGGAAAGTATTCTTTAACTCCAAATGGAGCTTTCGTGTTCAAAACAAGCATTGGTAATAATGAATTCTACAGATAAATTCACTTACATAAAATTTTAGGACTGAGTTTCTAATAACTATGTTTTCAGGTTAACACAGTAATTATTAGAAAAAAAAATCATGTCTTTACTGCAAAGTGTTAATGAATTTCTTGATATTAATTTGTTTTTAAGCAAACAACAAAGAACTTTGCTGATCACAAGATTTTTCAAAAACAGTGAAATGAAATAAAATAATTCACCCAAGATCACAAATGTTGCTTTCTTAAAAACTAAGATTAGAATATTTTATAACAGTAGCAAAATCCTAAATAAACAAGAAAAAAATGTGAGATACATCTGTTATTTCTATTATATTTTTAAGTTTTATTGAGTCATAAGTGACAAGTAAAATTGGAATATGTTTAAAGTATACAATGTGATACAGTCAATTTGATTAGCACATCTGTTACTTCATAGATTTACCCATCCCAGAAAACATTAGCAAAAATAACAATAGTATGTCCATAATTATCAATAATTAACTTTAAGTGTAAATGGAATACATTCCTCAATCAAAGACCTAGAGTTCTGTGTCATTTCTAGTGAGGTGGTGAACCTAGAGCCTGTTACACAGAGTGAAGCCAGTCAGAAAGAGAAAAATACAAGTATTGTATATTAATACATACATATGGAATCTAGAAAAATGGTACTGATGAGCCTATTTGCAGGGAGGNGAACCTAGAGCCTGTTACACAGAGTGAAGCCAGTCAGAAAGAGAAAAATACAAGTATTGTATATTAATACATACATATGGAATCTAGAAAAATGGTACTGATGAGCCTATTTGCAGGGAGGGAATAGTGACTCAGATATAGAGAATAGTCTTATGGCCTCAGCAGGGGCAGGAGAGGGTGGGCTGAACTGAGAGAGTAGCATTGAAATAAATACATTACCATGTGTAAAATACATAGCTAATGGGCAGTTGCTGTATAACACAGGGAGCTCAACCTGTGACAAGCTACAGGGGTGGGAAGGGGTGGGAGGTGGGAAGGTTCAGGAAGGAGGGAACATATATATCCCTATGACTGATTCATTTTGATGTATGGCAGAAACCAATACAACATTGTAAAGCAGTTATTCTCCAATTAAAAATAAATTAATTTGAAAAAACAAACCCAAATATGTATTTGCATATGCTGTTTACAAGAGACTCCTTTCAGCTTTCAGTAAGACATAGACTGAAAATGAAGGCCTAGAAAAAGATATTTGTATCCTAATTTGATCAACCCAATGCAAAAGAGTATCCAAAGGAGACAATTTTTTCAATGAAAAAGAAGTATTCCTAATTAGTTTTACCACTGTACATAAATTTCAAGGAAAGTGATCATACTATAAAAATACAAAAATTATATAAATAATTTCATTAGTGCTAGTATGGGCCAACTCTCTAACTATATAGCATTTTTAAATATATTAATATATTCTTTGTTTCATGCTAAGTATATCTTGAATGTAACTACTTTCCCACTTCCTCTCCTGATTCCATTCTTGTAGATACCATTCTTATAGCGGTTATCTGTGTATTTAGCTCTTCCTTGGAAGGAAAGTTATGACCAACCTAGATATCATATTAAAAAGCAGAGACATTATTTTGCCAACAAAGGTGTGTCTAGTCAAGGCTATGGTTTTTCCAGTAGTCATGTATAGATCTGAGAGTTGGACTGGGAAAAAAGCTGAGTGCCAAAGAATTGATGCTTTTGAACTGTGGTGTTGGAGGAGACTCTTGAGAGTCCCATGAACTGCAAGGAGATCCAACCAGTTCATTCTGAAGGAGATCAGCCCTGGGTGTTCTTTGGAAGGAATGATGCTAAAGCTGAAACTTCAGTACTTTGGCCACCTCATGCAAAGAGTTGACTCATTGGAAAAGACTGTGATGCTGGGAGGGATCTCCTGGGGGAAGGAGAAAAAGGGGACAACAGAGGATGAGATGGCTAGATGGTGTCACCGACTCGATGGACGTGGGTTTGGGTGGACTCCAGGAGTTGGTGATGAACAGGGAGGCCTGGCGTGCTGCAATTCATGGGGTCGCAAAGAGTCAGACACGACTGAGCGACTGAACTGAACTGAACTGAAGGATTTGGGAGGGACCATTTAACTTAATTACTGCTAGTTTTGAGATGTCTGTGTGTGTAAGGTTGCAATAATGTGGAAGACTAGGAGATGGAGGTCGCACATATCTGTGTTCCTATGGAAACTATTTGAATATTTGTTTTATACAGATTTTTATTCACTTTTTAAACTTGCTACTAAAGCGCACCCCTGAGCTGATGAGCAAGCATTTGTATAGCTTGTGCATTGGCAGAATGGGACAGAAGTTTAGTGTTGAAAGAACAAATAAATAAAGGATCTTGAAATTAAAAAAGAAATAAGTGCCTCTTTACATACTTGCATAAGAGATCTTAAACCCATATGAGGAATTATTGCTCTCTTTTTTAAGTTCTTGAATAACTGACTATTCATTACTTTCAGAATTAAATCCAGAGTACTTAAATCACCTACATGAATCTTCGCTTCTTTTTCTAGTCAGTCTTTTTGACCTCTTATGAATCCACATGCCCTATTCACTATTGCCAAGTCACACTGGTTTTCCTTTATTCTTGATTATTCCAGGTTTTTTGCCAACTCAAAGCTATGGACACTGTTTCTTTTGCCTAAAATGCTATTACCCTCAAGATTTACATGATTAGTTCCTTCTCATTAGTTACATCTCAGGAAAATAACATCTCAATAAATAACAGCTTATGTAAAATTCTCAGTAAATAATTCCCCCACATATTATTTGTCAGACCTTGTTTTTGTCTTCACATTATTTTATTTTTGTGTGTGTTTACCTCTTTTTGTCTGAATTGAAGTTGCATTCTAACGCTTTTGCTTATTCTGTAAATCATTTTTCCCCACATACCTTTTCTTAGCTCAGTATATATTGGGCATGTCAAAATCACTGTGTAAATTAGAACTCATGATTCCACCCTCTCATCCAGACCTCTTTCCATCTCCTAGTTTTCCTGTCTCAGTACCTGGCTCCATCATCCACAGAATCTACAAGTCTTCCTTAATTGTACTTCCTTAATTTTGTTCATCCTTTAGAGTCAATCTCTCAGCAAGTACTGAAATCACAACTCTAAAACATATCATGACTCTCACTGCTTCATTTCAGCTGTACCTTAGATCAAGAGGTTAGCAGGTGCCAAGGCTTTTGCTAGAATGTCTGCCTTTATGGTTTGATGGTGTGGAGATAGAACCACAGTGACAAGAATGAGAAGAGATGTTTATATGCATCCTGAGTGGTGTTTAAGAGATATTCTGTTCTGAAACACCAGAAGGACTGGCATAGTGATAGATGTTTATGTACATCTAATGAGAAAGGTGTGGGAGGCGGAGGGAGCCTGAGTAGAGTCATTGACATTTGTTTCACACGGCCTTCGATTCAGAAGGATTGTCTTTCAGGGTCACACGTGTGTGCCTGCGTGCTCAGTCGCTTCAGTTGTGCCTTACTATTTTCAGCTCCATGGACTGTAGCCCTCTGGGTTCTCTGTCCTGCAATTCTCCAGGCAAGAATACTGAAGTGAGTTGCCACGCCCTCCTCCAGGGGATCTTCCCAACCCAGGGATCAAGCCCATGTCTGCTGCATCTCCTGCCCTGTAGTCACCTGGGAGGCCCTCAGGGCCATATATATTGTGTCAATTGGATTGTCCGTGTGCCTGGATCTGTGGTACAGGTTCAAGTTCTTCCTGTGGAACTCTCACAGTATCTTGGGCACCTGGACCATTAGTACAGCGGTATTACAGTATCATAATCATGTTTTGTTTTTCAAAAATTAGAAAATTCAACATCAGGTAAGGGCAACAACTAGGTTACAGGACAAAGTAAGCCCCAATTTAAAATGAATGTTTTCCTACTTTGCAATCTGTACCCTTTACACTGTCACACAGTGATTGACCCAGGTCTTAGCCGTACTCATATCAATGATGCTAGCTTATTAATGCCCATTAGAGCCTGTTTAATTTATAAACTGATATACCACTTCAGCGTGAAGAATGTTCATTTTTTTACAAAGATATTTACTTTATATTGCTCACTGGGTAAAGACTGATTCAGTCAATTGGTCAATATTTGGCACTGAATGACTGAGCAAAAATGTTTTAGATGAAGCTCAGAGGGCTTCTATTGCTTCCCCACAAATGCTCATGGTTCCCACATGATTTGCTTATACTTAGTCTGCTCCCCACAAAAATGATCTAAAATCATTTTTTTCACCAAATTAAAAACTCTTCCATTCATAATGCTTTGATGTCTACTAAATTACAATGTCAGCACGCAGATGTGAAACTGAGCTATATTTAGAGAAATGGCACCACTCTGAAATAAATGAGCTCAGGTGAATAATTACTTTCTATCTGTAAGACTGGAAATTTCTAATACATCATCTGCCTGTTCCAACAATGCAGAAAGGAAGAGTTAGTTCTTTGTGAATTATTCATTATAACCCTTAATAACTGATTGCAAACTTTCACTAGAGTGTGTATTACTTCATTATTAATTGCACACTGGAAATATGACATTTTAAGGAAATACAGTGAGAGATTTGCTTATAAAAGATATTCTACATAGATATAAACCAAATTAAATTCTTTTTAAAATTCTGTAGTTAAATTTACAATATCTAATAAGAACTTCAGTGATACTGACTTCAAAACTCCTTATATTTCCATCTACTAAGTATTTGAATGTCATTTCTGTACATTATTCTCTACAAAGTTTCTTATGAAGGGCTATTTCCCCAAACACTAGCTGTTATAGAGCAAAGGATTCATTTGACTATTCAGAGAAACCTTGTGTGGCTCTAAGAAAATGTCCAGTGAGGTAGGAGCATCAAAGTGGGTATATTCCTGGCATGGTAAATGGTCCTCCCATTGTTCAAGATAGACTGACTGAGTTTGGCACAGTACTGGGGGATACAGATGGCTTAGTCTAATCTAGCTGTGTATTACTCCTGGAAGACAATTCTAACTTTATAATAGATCAAAGACAAATATATATATATATATATATATATATTAGAGAGAGAGAGAGAGAGAGAGAGAGAGAGAGAACAGTTTCCAGATAACGTGTTTAGAGTTATTACTGTAGTATCTGATACCGTGGGCTTCCCTGGTGGCTCAGTGATAAAGAATCCGTCAATGCAGGAAGNATATATATATATATATATATATATTAGAGAGAGAGAGAGAGAGAGAGAGAGAGAGAGAACAGTTTCCAGATAACGTGTTTAGAGTTATTACTGTAGTATCTGATACCGTGGGCTTCCCTGGTGGCTCAGTGATAAAGAATCCGTCAATGCAGGAAGTGCTGGTTCAATCCTTGGGTCAGAAAGATCCACTGGAGGAGGAAATAGCAACCCACTCCAGTCTTTTTTCCTGGGAAATCCCCTGGGAAATTCTAGGGGGTTGCAAAAGATTCGGACATGACTTAGCAGCTAAACAACAACAATCTGATACTGTGCTAAGCACTTCAACTGCACTATTTTGATGAATATTCTCAAAGATTCCATAAGGAAAGTACTATGATTATCTTCATTGGCAAAGGAAAAAATCAAGGTTCAAGAAGTCTTTGTGACTGGATCTAGGACATATAATATGTGAGAGCCCTGACCTCTAAAGTAGACGGCATTCTAGGAGGGGATTGATTTTTTTGGTCAACAGATGTTTATGCCTTATTCACTGTTATAATCCACCTGCATTAAATTATACATGCAATTATAAGAGTTGTATTTTTAACATTCGATGATTTTAATTTATTTTAAATGTAAAATCTTCAAACTAGTGCACTAAGTCATCTGTATTTGAGATCATAAAAAGCTTTAGAGATATAGAGTGTTCATCTTATCATTGCAGCAATTAAGTAGGTTGAAGTAGAGCGCAAGAAGCCTCATTATAGATTAGGAACATTATCCCTGTTGTACCAGTTTGTCTAAAATGCAGTTGATAAGCTGTTGAAATATGAAATGTGCTTTAGTTGATAAAATGTCAGCAAAAACAAAAATGAGTGAATGCCATTTAAGAGCCAGGTTAATTAGGAAGTGATCCCTCAGTACCATCTAATATATAGTGGAATTAAAGACTTCAACACTTTACATTGATGCAAAGCCAAGTAGCCATGAAGAGAGAGTTTTCTTCTGATAATTAGAGAAAGCAGTGTTCCGAGGAACAGGGAAGTTATGAGGGCAGGCTCTCTTTTATGCTTGAATCAGCTTCAAAATACCATTTAGGGCTTCCCAGGTGTCGCTAGTAGTAAAGAATCTGCCTGCCAATGCAGAGCTGAGAAGGCAAAGGCACGCCACTCCAGTACTCCCGCCTGGAAAATCCCATGGACAGAGGAGCTGGTGGGCTGTAGTCCATAGAGTCGCTAACAGACACCATTGAGCGATTTCACTTTCACTTTTCCTTTCATGCATTGGAGAAGGAAATGGCAACCCACTCCAGTGTTCTGGCCTGGAGAATCCCAGGGATGGGGGAGCCTGGTGGGCTGCCGTCTCTGGGGTCGCACAGAGTCAGACACGACTGAAGCGACTTAGCAGCAGCAGCAACCAATGCAGAGGCACAAGAGACGTGGGTTTGAGCCCTGGGTTGGGAAGATCCCCTGGAGAAGGGAATGGCAACCCATTCCAGTGTTCTCGTCTGGAGAATCCCATGGACAGAGGAGCCTGGTGGGCTACAGTCCACAGGATGGCAAAAAATCAGGCAAAACTGAAGAGACTTGGCACACAGCACACAAAATGCCATTTACCAGTACTATTCAGCTCATTTTTGAAGATTTTGAAGATTTTAAAGATTTTATTATCATTCAGTACTTCATGAATCCTGGATTTTAGGAATTGATGAGTATTTTTCTTTTTGTTCTAAAAACATTATCCTTTCATCACGCTGAATTTGTATCTATAAAAGAACAATCATGATAACTGAGTATTTTTAAGTGTTTGTAACTATTAGTGCATTTTATTATGTTCACTTTTGGTTAAAAATTTAAGTAGATCTATAAATGCGTATGTATATATGTGTGTGTGTATGTGTTCAGTCGTGTCTAGCTCTTTGTGGCCCCATGGACTATACAACCCACTTGGCTCCTCTGTCCATTGGATTCTCCAGGCAAGAATACTGGAGTGGGTTGCCATTGCCTCCTCCAGGGGATCTTCCTGACCCAAGGATTGAACCTGTGTCTCTTGAGTCTCCTGCATTGCAGCTGAATTCTTTACCACTAGTGCCACCTGGGAAGCTCAAATAGTCTATTAATATGTGGTTAAACATTGTGAAATACTCAATCTTTTAAAAATGGGACAAATATGTGTATATTCTATATGGATGTATCACTATATGAATATAATTTTAACTGACACATAAAGAGAGGAACTATAAACCCTTCTTCCTTTCCTCTTTTCATCACAGTGGTGTTTTATTCTTTTCCCTATCTCCCCTCTTCCGTATTAATTTTACTAGTCTTGTTAAACTTTTACTTACATATCACTAGTATGTTTTTCCAAACCTTATTATTTTTCTGAAGATCCCATCTCAATTCTCAACACCTCACTCAAGCAGGAAGTCTTGCTTCTCTATCACTGGAAAACACGAAAGATGGTAGTTACTTATGATATACCATGAGCTATATTTATCTTATCTACTAACTAAAAACATGTCCAGTGAATCTGTACATTTTTAAATCCCCCCTGCAGTGTTGTTCTATGGTCAAATTGTCTCAGAGACTTTTTCTAAAATCATATTCTTTAAAAACTTGGGGAAAAAAACCAAATTAGTCATAATTATATTCTGGATTGTTATACAATGTACTAGAGTGAATGCCAACCTGAAATCGTAAGTGGTCACTAGGAAGACAATTCTTACCAGGAAAAAAAGAAGGGATGAGTGAATCATCACCTGAGATCATTACCCAAGTTTGATCAAAACTCTATCATGTTTCCTAAATGTGCAAATTATCAAAACAATGTTAATAACTAAGATTTTTTATAAAAAACATAAATAGAAACGTCAAAGTGACTTATTGTCACAAGAGTAACTTCGAGAAAAAAATCAATAAAANTTAAGGGAATCGTTCATTGCATTGAACTTTCTTTTAAGCAAGTGGTGATTTTACTCACATGAGGAGTTAATGATGACACCAAAGGAGGAAGGGTCTCTGTTACAATAACAAAGAATTTGGAGGAAGTTGTCAACATTAATATAGAAATTGACACCTGTATAATAATTACCTTGTGGATTTTTTTTACTGTGACCTTTAATCATTTAAATACAGACAGTCCTTGACTTAGGATGGTGGTCTGGCCTACAGTTCTTTTGACTATAAAACAATGGAAAAGTGACATACAGTCAAGAGAAACTATACTTTGAAATGTGAGCTTTGCCTGGGCTTGTGATGTGAGGTTTGAATCTCTCTCCTGATGCTGGAGAGTGGCAGCTGCCAGGCAGTCACCACGTAGTAACCAGGGTGAAAAGTCGAACCACTTGAACCACCTCGCCCCCCGACAGCCATTCTGTTTTTCCCTTTCAGTACAGTATCCAATACATTATGTGAGCTCTATCAACACTTTGTTTTAAAATAGGCTTTGTCTTATGTGATTTCCCAACTATATACTAATGCACATGTACGGTGCGCGTTTCAGGTAGGCCAGGCTGAGCTATGATGTTTGGTGGGCTAGCTTTATTAAACACATTTTTGACTTATCATATTTTCAACTTTGTTTTTGTTTTGTCATTCAGTCCTTAAGTCACATCTAACTCTTTGAGACCCCAAGGACTGCAGCAGGCCAGGTTCTCCTGTCCTTCACTGTCTCCTAAAGTTTGCTCAAATTCATGTCCATTGAGTTGGTGATGCCATCCAACCATCTCATTCTCTGTCACCCCTTTCTCCTCCTGCCTTCAATCTTTCCCAGCATCAGAGTCTTTTCCAATGAGTTGGTGCTTCACATCGGGTGGCCAAAGTATTGGAGCTTTAGCTTTAGTATCAGTCTTTCCAGTGACTATTCAGTATTGATTTCCTTAGGATTGACTGGTTTGATCTTCTTGCTGTCCAAGGGATTCTCAAGAGCCTTCTCCAGCACGACAGTTCAGTAGCATCAGTTCTTTGACATAACCCCATCTTAAGTTGAGGAATATTATTATACTACAGAAATACAGATCAATGGAACAAAATAGAAAGCCATGCACCTATGTACACCTTGTCTTTGACAAAGGAGAAAAAATATACAGTAGAGAAAAGATAATCTTTTCAACAAGTGGTGCTGGGAAAACTGGTCAACTACATGTGAAAGAATGAAATTAGAACACTTTCTAACACCATACATAAAAATAAACTCAAAATGGATTAAAAATCTACATGTAAGATCAGAACTATAAAACTTTTAGAGGAAAACATAAGCAGAACACTCTGACAAATCACAGCAAGATCTTCTATGACCCACCTTCTAGAGTAATGGAAATAAAAACAAAAATCAACAAATGGGAACTAATTACTAAAAATGTCTCAAGGTATCTGATCTTCCCTATTTTACGACCTATGAGATATTAAGCGGAGAAGACAATGGCATCCCACTCTAGTACTCTTGCCTGGAAACTCCCATGGATGGAGGAGCCTGGTAGGCTGCAGTCCATGGGGTCGCTGAGTCAGACACGACTGAGCGACTTTCCTTTCACTTTACACTTTCATGCACTGGAGAAGGAAATGGCAATCCACTCCAGTGTTCTTGCCTGGAGAATCCCAGGGATGGCAGAGCCCAATGGGCTGCCATCTGTGGGGTCGCACAGAGTCGGACACGACTGAAGCGACTTAGCAGTAGCAGTAGCAGCAGAGATATTAAGAGTACAGGGTTCTTACTTCTTTCTGGACTGGAGAGTTCTCTTCCACTGCCAAACACTTTGACTCCTCCTCTCTCTTAAAAGTAAGGACTTTTGGTTTAGGAAGCAGTAAGCAATAAATGGCAACCCACTCCAGTATTCTTGCCTGGAGAATCCCAGGGACGGAGGAGCCTGGTGGGCTGCCATCTACGGGGTCGCACAGAGTCAGACACGACTGAAGCAACTTAGCAGCAGCAGCAGCAGCAGCAAACAGTTAAAGAGGGCTTCCCAGGTGGCCCTAGTGGTAAAGAACCAGCCTACCAATGCTGGAGATGTAAGAGGCACAGGTTCCATTCCTGCTTCAGGAAGATCCTCAGGACATGGCAACCCACTCCAGTATTCTTGCCTGGAGAATCCCATGGACAAAGGAGTCTGACAGGCTACAGTCCATATATAGGGCCTCAGAGTCGAACAGAACTGAAGCGACTTAGCAGGCACACAAGCAGTAAGCAGCATTCACTGCCTTTTTCTCTGTCCGATGCAGCATCATCCTAACTCTGCTTGTCTTGATTTTCCAGAGGCTGGAGCAAAACAACCCTCAGTCTCTCAAGAACAACAGGAAAAGGTGAGAAGCATTATTTTTCATGCCTTTATGTCATAATTCACTTAGGTTTTTTAAAAAATGGTGAGTTCTAGAGCCTCATCTAGGAAAGAGATTTTCTGATTCAATGAATATGCTACAGGTACTTCCCTTGTGGCTCAGCTAGTAAAGAATCTGCCTGCGATGTAAGAGACCTGGGTTCAATCCCCGTGTTGGGAAGATCCCCTGGAGAAGGGATATGCTACCCATTCCAGTATTCTTGGGCTTCCCTTGTGGCTCAGCTGGTAAAGAATCTGCCTGCGATGTAGGAGACCTGGGTTCAGTCCCTGTGTTGGGAAGATCCTCTGGAAAAGGGAAAGGCTACCCAACTCTAGTATTCTGGCCTGGAGAATTCCATGGACTATGCAGTCCATGGGGTTGCAAAGAGTCAGACACAACTGAGCGACTTTCACTTTTCACTTTCATGCTCCTTCCATGACAAGGTGGTTACTGAGCAACCGAGAGTCATCAGGGACTCTTAGTTTTTACAAATCCCTAATGGCTGGAGAGGACCACTGCTTTCCTCCCCAACTCACTGATAGGATGGTTAGATTGTGTTCTTATCATCTGTGTGTGTGCTGTTTGTTCAAGGCAGCAAGAGCAGCAACAGGTACTCCACATCAGAGAGTAGGGCGTATGCTGTTTGGAGTACAGTAACAGGTCTTGGATTTGGGAATGAAAATTTAATTAGTAAAATAATTATCTCAAGACTGGAATAAGCTACACAAAGTGCACTTACCTCTGCTTCCATGCACATCTCAGACCTGAAACTGTTGAAACTCGGAATAAGAGTTTGAATTAGCCGTGCTATTGAGTGAAAATTAGTATGATTAAAATTCTCAAGTTGCAAAGCTCTGGTTGAGAAAGATAGTAATATATTGTATTAGTAGTTGTGACAGAGGTCCTCTAAGAGAAAAAAAATAGTGTTCACTGAGAAGCATAATTTAATAATGGGTTTGGGTCGAATTTGAGCATGTGTCTATTCTTTTGTGGTTTGTACCATTGAGAGGAGACAATTTTCTAGATAATTGAGGTGGGAGAGGAGAGTCTCAGCCTGGAGAGGGGAGATTAACGATGGGGAGGTAGGGAAAAGATACCAAAGGGGAGGTCCTGTAGGCATGGCTATGAAAAGCTAACCTGCTTCATGACCATTAAAATGCCCTGTGTAAAGTCTGTGCAGTCCTAGGGGGCTTCATGTGAGTGATTTTTGCAGCTGATAGGGAAGTTGATTAAGGACTGAGATTCCTATTGCTTCACTGTAGATATAAGCAAGGAAAGGACATCCTCAGAAACCAAGAAGCAGAGGAGGCCAGAACATCACACCATGGAGACTTAGCTCTAATATGACAAATAGGACGAGGTGGAGAAAGTGCTTGATGTAGGCTGAAGTGGCCATGAAGGTGCTCCACTCAAACTTCCTTCAAAGAACCCACTGCTGGGAGCCCAGCTGACTGATGGCCCCCGGATAAAGCTGGAGCTTGGCCTCTTCCCAGCCAGTGATGGATCACGGCAGGAGGACTGGTGGGAGCCACTCCTTCCTGATGTGGGACTTTTCCAGCAGCAAGCTTTGCTCAGGCTACCCCCAAGCATAGACCCCAGGGCTTTATTTAGGGAGCTGCTTTGCTAGCAGAGCTCATGATCACTCTGTAGATCTAATGTCACTTACTGTGGGAAACTCTCCTTTACACACCACAAATGTTGGGGCCTGTCCTTAAGGCTCACATACAATCTTGCTTCAGGATGTCTTATCGTGCCTTGTGATGGCATCTCTTTTTGAACAGACAGTTGGCTTCTTAAAGACAGAAACTTCATCGTATTACATTATATTTTGGTGTACTTTCATAGAAAGTTTAACACTTAACAAGTGATCTGTTTATTGTTTTCTGGAGGAATATGTAAATATATGTTAGGAAGAATAAAGTCTAAGCCACCTTGAAAAAAAAAATCACTTACCAACATAATGGAACTACTGTTCCCTTAAAGTCTGTTAAATCTGTGTTAGGCTCTCCTATCTAGGCAAATATCTCATATATATGTTAATACAGAATAACAGCTATATCCCAAAAGGCTATTAACAGTTAAGTTTGACTTTCTTGAAAATAAATGTAATAAAGATGCAATAGGTTTCCTGAATTTGCCCCCATGGGGGAATAAAAGTCTGTTTTGATGTCAGTAAAAATGATGTTCTGCACATCTTTGTGGGCCACATGACTGAGCCTTTTCTTGCTACATTTTGAGGTAGGATGCTTGCTCCTTGTCACCTTCAGTTTGACATTTTACAGGAACTAAAAGCATAAGTCAGGTAGGGAAACATGTTGCATATTGTTTTTTTCCCCTCTAGCTGACTACCAGTAATCTTAAAAGTCAACAATGTCAGATTTCAGTTTTGTTGTTCACTGAATTACCACACTGTGCATTGGAAAAAAAAAAAATGCTACTGTTTTTATTGTTCTAAACCTTTCCTATGTGATGATTAAAAGAAAAGAAAAAAAAGCTTGACTTGCTTGACAGCTGGTTTTATTTTACCTCTGTTTAAAAATAATACTTTAAACTTCATACCAAATTGGTCAGATGGAGTATGTGAAATATGTTATGTGAGCTTTAGGTTGGTTACAAAAATGAATGATATAAGTATCTGTTCAGAAGGACTTTAATGAGGTCCACATTTGGGGAAATAGTACTATATTATTGTTCATGGTAAAAAAAATTTTTTTTTTCTACCAAAATATGTTGACTTATACTGTAGGAACTTATTTCTATTTATAAAGTCATAAAACTAAATACAAGGTGTTTTTTCTCATGTATCTAATTTGCAAGCTTTACCTTAATTATATGTGGATTGTTAATATCAACAGCAGTGGCTTAATAAATTTCTATAAATATTCACATCTTATATCTAGTTGTTAACAGACATGCATAGATTTAGGTATGACACAATGTCTCAATGATTCATTGAAGGACAAATAGTAAATTCTCTAGAGCTATTATTATGGCCCAAGTGCCCTCCACCCAGAACTTTTGCCTATAATTCATTGTATCAATACCAGATAGCAGTAGAGTCCTCACACAGAATATTCAACAGAGAGTAAGAAATATACCATCATTTGTAGAACCCGAAATCTTGTATTGAGTATAGTAGTTCATCATAGAAATTCTAGATTAACAAATTTGAGAATCAAACTACTGTTTAGTAGTTTGGTTTACAAAGTAATCACTTTACTTTACAAAATAATCAATGTTCAAATAGAAAAGTATTCAGAAAGTATTTCATTCATTTATTTTTCCAGTAAATGTGTATTAAACACCTGGTAGGTTTTCAGGTAACTCCCTAGGGTCTAGAAAGAAGAAAGGACAGGACAGAGCTGCCCCCTGTTCTCATAGGGCTCATATTTCAGTGTGCAGGGGTCATTAATTTACGATTATTAAAATAATCATGGCAACTAATTCAGCAAAGAAAAAAAAAGCAGAGTACTCTGATGGAACATAAAACGTGAGGAAGGGCTTTAATCTCTCTGGGTGATATTTAATCTGAGATCTGAACGAAGAGAAAAAGACAATTAGACAAGGATGATGAGAAGAATGTTCTCACCAAGAACGTTTCATGAATAAAAAGCAACAGGGTTGGACTTAAAAAGTAATTTAATATTTATTGAGATAATTACTTGCTTTGCAAGAGTCTGATCCTTTTCCACTAGTTAGACTACTTCTAACTAATCTTAGCCTTTAGACAGTTTCTCTACAAGGATGACAAACAAGTAGTTTCAAAACCGATAGTAGAGGGTATAAACATGATTTATTTAGAATTGGCTGTGATGTTCCTGGTTGGCCTTGCCTCTTGGGAACACAAAACCAGTGTGCGCCCTTAGCAAAGGGCTGCCCTGTCGCCACTTGTTGCAGAGCCCACAAATGCCACTGTGAGATCCCATCAAGTATGATGAGCCACCTCATCACCGAATAATTGTATTTATATGTCACCGCTCCGCTACTGCTCAACCAGACAAAATAGGTAAAAATGTTAGCAGTGACCATATGCAAGCGTCTCTCTGAATGAAATGTTCCCTTTTCCTGTTTAAGAATTTACTGGCTGGCATGCTCAGCTGTGAGAGGCATTTCTCCAGAACTGGTATTATGTTCTGATCATCTCAACACCAGAAAATCCCTATTTCTTTCACACTGGCACAGTCAAGCACTGCTCAACAACTTAGATACGGAGCATGCTGTGTGTTTTCACTACAGTACTAAGAAGCTGCTGCTGCTGCTAAGTTGCTTCAGTCATGTCCGACTCTGTGCGACCCCATAGATGGCAGCCCACCAGGCTCCCCTGTCCCTGGGATTCTCCAGGCAAGAACACTGAAGTGGGTTGCCAGTTCCTTCTCCAATGCATGAAAGTGAAAAGTGAAAGTGAAGTCGCTCAGTCGTGTCCAACTCTTTGTGACCCCATGGACTGCAGCCCATCAGGCTCCTCCATCCATGCGATTTTCCAGGCAAGAGTACTAGAGTGGGGTGCCAGTGCAGCAAGTGGTAAATGCTCCAGGTTAGGTTAAAAATAAAAAAAAATTAGATGCTATGTATTTTACTACTAAATGATGAGGAATTTTAATCAGAAATAAAAACAAAGGGAGAAAAAATAAAGGAAAATGAAATTGTATGTTAATTCACAAGATAAAAGCTTTATAGTCAACAGAGTATAGATTACTCAAAAGCTGTGTAATTTGTTTCACATGTTCATTGCCTTGTCACCTGTGTACATGTATGTTTCCATGGTATTAGCATCCACATGAGTCATGCCCACCACACAGTCCCCTGAAACCTTAGAGAGTTTGAGGCAGGACTGATATATTAGGTTTAAGAGCTGTCCCACGGGGCATCTGAGGACACAGGTAGCCAGGTCCCATGGGGGCCATTTATCCCTGAGTTGGTCGAGACACTGTCATTAGGAGGGGAGAAATGTGTATGCATATGCACATCATATATGTTTTGCCCAATCAATTAGATCTTCATTTGAATGTTTTCATTCCCCAGATCTGATCAAGAAAAAAGATCCTAGTTTTAGAAAAAGAACAAAGGAAGAACTAGTGTCACCAACTACCCAGACTTTTAATTTTGTACCATTGTCCCTGATGGCACAGAGGTTAAAGCGTCTGCCTGCAATATGGGAGACCTGGGTTCCATCCCTGGGTTGGGAAGATCCCCTGGAGAAGGAAATGGCACCCCACTCCAGGATTCTTGCCTGAAGAATCCCATGGACGGAGGAGCTTGATGGGCTACAGTCCATGGGTCGCAAAGAGTCGGACATGACTGAGCGACCACTTTCACTTTCACTTTCACCATTGTCCCAGCTGTAGGTGTATACTTCAGTGTACCTGGTAAAATGCTAATATGACATCTCCAGGACCAGAGCTGTGATGGTTGCTCACAGGGGAAAAGATGAACAGCTTAGATAGTTGTCAGTCTCACATAGACAAGCAGGGTGGTCTTAGCAGCATCTTAATATATCATCAGGGTTCCAACCACATATGGTATCGTCCACCATCCCCACTCCATCCTAATTTCAGGGGCATCTGATAAACCTCAGTGTTACACCTCCAAGTAGTTTTACAAATGAAACAAGTGAACAATTTCTCATTGACTTCTTTACTCCTAAAATCCTCATTTTAGAAATATGACACTGATTAGGCTCAACAACATTGTCTACCCTAGGGAGATGAAGTTTAATAACATTGAGAACAAAAACAATTTGTGATTAGCTCCTAAATAATGTGTATGGGATGGTAACTATTCCTTTTTCATCATAATGAACTTCAGGTTGAGACTCTAATTTCTTATTTTTTATGTGTAGAGTAAGATGACAAACAGAACTTAAAAATCCCTATGTGCCATTTATGAATGTTTAGTTAAAAAAGTGAAAAAGGGCTTCCCTGGTGACTCAGATGGTAAAGAATATGCCTGCAAGGTGGGAGACCCAGGATCCATTCCTGAGTTGGGAAGATCCCCTGGAGAAGAAAATGGCTAGCCACTACTGGAATTCTTACCTGGAGAATTCCATGGACAGAGGAGCTGGTGAGCTATTTATATCATTTATGAATATTTAGTTAAAAGCAATTTAAAATCAATGGAGTCAACTTGAAAAAAGTGGGAGGAGGGGGACAACTGATATTGGAATATTGGAATATTCAGTACTTCATTGCAAAAAGAAAGCTGACTAGGCAGTTCACAGATAGTCCAGGCATGAAAGAATTATTCTGAATTTACATTTTGCATAAGAAACAATTTCTAATCAATAATAGGTACTTAATTCCTTGGGCATGGCATCATAATGAAAGTGCCTTTGGTTTCTGAATCATTAAACTGATGACATAAATTCCTGAAAAATAATCAAATCAATGCTTCCACCAACAATTTAAAGAAGTAATAAAAAGAACCATTCATGATGAAAATGAATGAACTCTCAGGTGTTAACCCAGATGAGAATGAAAAAATCAACATAACTGTCTGTGTTTAGCTGGAGTCAATGACTTATGCCTGTTCCAACTTTTAAAAGTTGTGGCCTAAATCTTACCGGTTAAACCTTAATGTTTAAATGTGCCCCTTTTGTAAGTATTTGCAACTTAAATGCTAAATTTAAAGTGGGAAAAAGAAAGCAGTTTATGCCTACTCTAGTTTTAAAATGTGTAACATAGTACTAACAGCAGTAGGTGGGGTTCAATAGGTGATTTTTGATATCTAGATTCGTGAATATCAGGAATGTAGAGTCTGTGCCCTGTTGTCAAAAGCTTTGAAGGGTCTGTGGTGTTTCCCGACTTTTGAGCTAACTCGTCAGATGCCTTGGGTCTGTGGAAGGTGCCAGAAGTCTTGGAAGCCCAGTGTCAGAGCGGAAGGATGGGAGCACAGCAGAAGTAGCCGGAGCATTGTTTCCTCGAGTTTCTCTTCCATCAAAGCGAAACAGGCACGGCCAGACTACGCTCCACACATGGTGAGTTGTATTACGGGACAGGAACCCAGAGCTTGGAGAACCCAAGTCTTTTATGGTCAGTGGAGAGCCTATCTGACCTTCACCAGAGTGAGGAGCTGCGTCTTTATAGCCCTGGACAGCACACACACTTGCCCTTTACTCCAGAGGGAGGCTCCTTCTCTCATTTCCAAGGCTGTTGGCTGTACAAATAATCCTTGAAAAGGCAGCCCAGAACAAAAGCGGTCAATGCTTCTGTTTGCAAGACCTACAGAAACTGGACACCCGTAGAGAACAGCTTCCTGACATACATTCCTCCAAACGTCTGCAGTCTTCAAAGTGTGACCTTCTGGCCGTATCACAGTTAAGTAAAGCTTTTGCAATGTGTTGGAATTTTCTGTTTGTCTTGTTGCCCACAGTGACCACTGATATATGTCCCCCTTATTTTCAGAAAAAAAAAAAACAAAACAAAAACTAACAAAGTGGCCCTAGCACATATTTTTAACAAGTTCATTAAAAAAGGACTGATAAATTTGGGGAAAAAAAGAGAAGAAACAATGAATACATTTTGTACTCTTCATGAAGATGGAGAAAGGAATACTTTTAAAGACAGAAATCCAGGTTATTAATGATAAATTTGAAGTCTGAATTGTCTATAGTTTCAATAAAAGTAATTTTGAGTAGAAAGTTTTTCAGTGATGAAAGACGACTGACACTTTCAATCTCTTTTGATGACAAATATATTAGCATGGTCTATGTTCAAAGATGCAAGAGTCTTCAAAGGCAAAATCAGACTTCAAGGAAGAGCCCAGTGCACTTAAGGGATGTCTTCTTTAAGAGTTGTTCAAGTCTTGGATGAATTTCATGATATGAAACAGTCATTTAAAGTTAATAAAAAAGACAAGGTCTTAGATAAGAATATGGGCTTTGAAATGCCCCCAAAAGGATATCAAAATGCAATACTAGTAAAGTACAAAGTAGGACATTCTTGCAAAATTTTGTTAAATAAAAAAAGAAAAAAAAAACAACATTGAATGATTTGATGAAGGTCAGAAACACAATTTTCCCCTTGTTTTTATTTTTTAAAATACTGCAACAGCAATAACAAGGCATATAACCCCAAACAGTTTCTGTGCTATAGACTGTTTTAGTAGTAGCCACTGATGCGCCAAACCAAGAGTTTTAGCAAATGAACCAAAGGATAAGAGCAAGGTAAGTCATGTTACCTGCTCGTGAGTGAAAATGACCGGTATATTAGTCTACTTCTGAAGATGAATTAATTTAGATTATATGGTTAAACATATCCATCCCCTGAAAGTCAATGTGTTAGTTGCTCAGTCGTGTCTGACTCTTTTTGACCCCATGGACTGTAATCCCCCAGGCTCCTCTGTCCATGCAATTAAGAATACTGGAGTGGGTTGCCATGCCCTCCTCCAGGGGTCTTCCCGACCCAGGGATCGAACCCATGTCTCCTGCATTGGCAGGCAGATTCTTTACCACTAGTGCCACCTGGGATGCCCATGTGTCCTTGGTTCAGTGTCTGGACCGAGTCTGGACATATCTGATGACTGACATCACAGCTTTTCCAGACATTCACAATCATCCTCATAGTCCCTTACACATGTCCTTGCCTTTAACCAAGTATCCTCAGATTTGGTAACTCCTTCCACTCTTCTCTGCACTCCGCAAAGACCATCTTTCAGAGCATGTTCAGCTAAACATGCCCCATTTTTCTCCTAGGCTGCTCCCCGCTCCTAGTGCTCAGAGAGGACAAGTGTTCAGGCATTTGGATGCTCTGCTGTGCCATCAAGTCCGAGGTCAGAGCAGACTCCTTCTTCCCTTTGCCTTTGTATCAGGGTGGAAGGAGTCTGAATGACATCTGCCAGGTCTTTTGTGCTGACTTTTCAAGGTTCAGAAAATCTAATCCTATTGGCTGTAAATGTACAATACACGCTTGCTTATTCTTCAGGCATAAGTATGTGCCACTTTTTTTTCCCCCACAGTTCAATCATCTCTTGAGATCAGCAGTAGCTTAATGATAAAGAATAAAATACAAACGTGAAAATGACTAGCTGATGGAATATCCTTGCCATTACTTGAGTTGAAGGATTAAAGGCTTATCTTTGTCAATTTCTTTCTGTAAACTTGTCAATAGAGTTGTAAGCATCCATTCCACCCAGAGTCCTCTTAATTATTATTACTGCCATTTAGTCAAGTGCAATAGTCCCTCAGTTCCCCAAGGCATTTGAATCAGTAGGCACTTAGCTAAATTAGTTGATGATGGTTAACCATAATGTCACACCATTCCACAAATTACCAGTATCTTGTTGCCAGTTAGGGAGGATCACTGTGTGTAGGTCCAACAGCACAACCTAATCCCAGAATCTCAGCTTTGAGGAATGAGTTTCTTGGACAATTCCTGGTACTCAGCACCATATCAATCAGTGTCAAGTCAGAAAAGCTGAATCTATATGCTGCTGAAATAGACTGAGTTTAATATATGGAGTTGTTTGAAGGGATATTGAAGGAAGGACTTTCAGGCATGAAGGAAATACTGAAAACAAGAGACAATAAAAAGGAGCTCACTTTTGTAAATGAGAATACAGACGGGAGAGGCATGGGCTGTTACATTCTAGAAGCTATGATGAGGGATCCCAAAGTATTAGCACTGAGACCTCTGAGAAGAGATACAGCCCAGATGGTCCCAGCATCTCAGAAGTTCAGAGAGGCCATGCAGAGTTGAGACATACACCTCTAAGGAGCAGGAGCTACTTGTCTGGTGCTAGTCCCTCTGAGTGGAAATAGTAGGACAATTCTGGGAGTGTGAACAAAAACCCTGGACCCTGAAACTATTTGCTACTCATCAGCCAGTGCTCCTGAGAGCCAGGGTGGGGAAGACAGCTGCTGGAGAACTATGCAGAGAGAAGCAAGTGGATCCGCGAGGATCAAGTCCTATCTATGTCTTCCCGCCTTCCCATCTCCCCCTAGAATCCCCTTTTGATACATCCTAACAGGGAGTATAGCTGGCTTTGCAGGGTCCCAGTACCAGTATCATGATAGAGAAGTATGGAATCCGGAAAATATAAGATAACCTGTGGTTTTGATGGAAGAAGGAAAATTTTAATGGGCTTCCCTGGTGGCTCAGATAGTGAAGAATTTGCCTGCAATGGAAGAGACCTGGGTTCAATCCCTGGGTCTGGAGGAGGAAATGGCAACCCACTCCGGTATTCTTGCCCAGACAGAGAAGCCTGGTGGGCTACAGTCCATGGGGTCACAAAGAGTCGGACACTGAGCTACTAACACTTTACTTTTTTGCTCCTGTTAAATTCCACATAATTCTATGTGCCATGATTGATTGTAAGTATTTATCTAAGAAATCAAACACACACAAGAGACATACTATCCTGAGTGAGCAGCATAGTCTACTATGCCGGGGTCTGGCTTCAGAGAAAGCAAATTGCATGTGAACTTGTGACTGCCAAGAGGTTGTTAGAAACAGAAATGATTGGAATTTCTTGGGTAGAATTTTGAATATTTATACAAATTATGTTCCATATTTTAAAAATAATTTTAATTTATTCAAGTTTACAATGCTGTTGTTAATTGAATAGGGAACCCTATAATTTTTGACTGCAAAGAAATTTGACAATTTAACAACAGAGAAGAAAAACCACCGCAGTATATTTTTTGACACATTATCAATTTTTCATATGATCTTCATGTNTTTTAATTTATTCAAGTTTACAATGCTGTTGTTAATTGAATAGGGAACCCTATAATTTTTGACTGCAAAGAAATTTGACAATTTAACAACAGAGAAGAAAAACCACCGCAGTATATTTTTTGACACATTATCAATTTTTCATATGATCTTCATGTATCACAGTGGAGGAAAAGACCGTTATAACTGGCTTCATCTTTCCCAAACTTATGGTTGATTAAAATTCAATATTAAGCATCATTTTCAAGTACATTTGGCTTTTAATCAAGATCAACATACATAAAGTTTATTATGCAAATGGGCTGTGTTCCTCTTTCATATTCACAGCTCAGGAAACTTTGAAATATTTCAATTAAATTGGAAGTCTCTTNGAGGAGCCTGGTGGGCTGCCGTCTCTGGGGTCGCACAGAGTCAGACATACAGAAGCGACTTAGCAGCAGCATAAATAAAGTAACATTGTTTTAACTCTGGAGAGAACAACCAGTTCATGAAAGAAATATAAAACCAAATTTCCTTGGTTTCCTAAGAATTAAGAGCTCATAGAGAAGGATGCTGCTGCTACTGCTAAGTCGCTTCAGTCGTGTCTGACTCTGTGCGACCCCATAGACGGCAGCCCACCAGGCTCCCCCGTCCCTGGGATTCTCCAGGCAAAAACACTGGAGTGGGTTGCCACTTCCTTCTCCAATGCATGAAAGTGAAAAGTGAAAGTGAAGTCACTCAGCCGTTTCCGACTCTTTTCAACCCCATGAACTGCAGCCTACCAGGCTCCTTAGTCCATGGAATTTTCCAGGCAAGAGTACTTGAGTGGGGTGCCATTGCCTTCTCCAACAGAGAAGGATACAGGTAAACTAATTGGAAGCAAAAGGACTCTTGGAGGTTCTCACTTACCATATTGATAGGAAACAAGAAAAACTATCAAAACCTGTTCAGTATGTCCGCTTGAGGAAAAAAATTAGTACTCCAAAAACTTTCTGCCATTTCTCTTATCTCCAGAGAGGCATTGTCTACAAATACAGAAAAATGGCAATACACTGGTAAATTTGGAAGCTCTCCACCCACAATTAATTTCAGCTTTAGAGAAAATGTTAAGTAGTCTGAAAAAAAATAAAATTGAAGACAAATTGTATTAAGTAAAAAAGGAAAAAAGAGTAATTTTTGTCTTGAAGCAAAATATCTGGTTGTATCATAAAATATTTTAAAAATCAGCAAACTTTTGCATGTATCAGTTGTAGAAAGCTTAAGGGAAAATTACTTTCTCTGCTTTACTAGAACTACTCAAGTAGTAGAACTTTGTAACAGTTCTAAGTATTTTTCAATTTCTAATATAGACCTTCAATTTGGAGAATGTTATCACAGAATATTCCTTTCTTCTTTTTGTTATAACATGTAAAAATTTAATAAGCAGGATTTACTCAGCAAATAGAACTGTCTGATAAAATATATTTAAATTTCCTTTAATTTATCTGCACATATTCAGATTAGAGCTGATCCAGAAATTAGAACACTACATTATGTATGAGACAAAAAATGAGCAAAGAATTACCCAAAGTCCCAGAGTCTCTATGGAGAAAAGACTAATGGGGCATAGACAGAATAATTGGAACAAAATCCATAAGAATTCAGATCTATTCTTCTTAGATTAATGTATATCTTTATTTTTGTGTGAATATGAAGACGTTAAGAATATACCCTTAGGGCGCTAACCCAGGGCCCACATCAAAGATCTATTGTCTATAAAAAACTGATCTTCTGACCCAGTAGCCAAAACTCACCCTTCCTCCCTCAGAGAAATTAAGTGAAAGTGAAGTCGCTCAGTCGTGTCCGATTCTTTGCAACCCCGTGGACTGTAGCCCATCAGGTTCCTCCGTCCATGGGATTCTCCAGGCAAGAATACGGGAGTGGGTTGCCATTTCCTTCTCCAGGGGAATCTTCCCGACCCAGGGATCGAACCGAGGTCTCCCGTATTGCGGCCAAACACTTTAACCTCTGAGCTAAATTAATCAAAGCATCTTCATGTCTTCTATTAGGATCATCTTTATTTTTAATTAATTAATTTTACTTTTGGCTGCCCTGGGGTTTCCGTGGGGCACACAGACTTTCTCTGGTTGCAGTGTTCAGGCTTCTCCTTGCAGCGGGCTCTCTTGTTGCGGAGCATGCTCCAGAGCGCGGGCTCAGCAGCTGTGGCCCACGAGCTTAGCTGCCCCAGGGCTTGTGGGATCTTAATTCCTGGATCGGGATTGAATCCATGTCCCCCACATTGGCAGGGAGTTTTTAACCACTGGACCACCAGGAAAGGCCCTGGGATCATCTCTAAATCCAAAGCTACTCTACTACATGAGTCTCTGTGACTAATGAAAAACACACATTTTTCTAGTTAATTAATTGTAAATAAATTTTGCTTTCTTCTCACATTGCCATTCATTTTTCTAATGTCCCTAATCAAGCAACTCTGTGAGGCTTACACAGAGAAAAAGAATCTCATCATTGTAATTTTGTAGTTAGAGAAGTATCGGAGCCCAGGAAAGACTTTTGTCCCTTCTCATACCAAATGAGTCTTAATGTTTTCCTTCCTAGCAATTACTTTTAAATAAAAAGAGTTGACACCAGCCTAGCTGTTCATAGTTAGTATCTTGTAGAATTTCATTCCTAACCAGGAGCAAAATAGGTTCAAAGGGTAAAAGCTGGCCCTTTCTAGGGCTTTCCTTGTGGCTCAGCTGGTAAAGAATCTGCCTACAATACGGGAGACCTGGGTTCAATCCCTGGGCTGGGAAGATCCTCTGGAGACGAGAAAGGCTACCCACTCCAGTATTCTGGCCTGGGGAATTCCATGGGCTGTATGGGGTCAAAGAGTCAGACACGACTGAACAACTTTCACTTTTCTGGGGCACGTCAGTTTGCTGTAAATAAATGAATAAGTATATACACCGAAAGTGTCTATATTTGTGTTTAGAGTAATACTGATGTGATCCCTGCTGTCATTAGTGTAAAAGTCAATAATAAAAAAAAAGATAATATTGAGTCTAGAGAAAATACTTACTAGATTATCATGCTAAATAGGTCACACTGGCAGAATTTTTATGCAAGAATCTTCTATAAAACAAACACAAAGCAGGAGGAAAATCAAAAATTCTGTCATAGCTATGGAAATGTGGCCCCGAATCAAAATATGAGCGCTGGAAATGATCAGAGTGTAAAATCCACGGGAATTACGTTTGGAAATGTTAGCATAGCCATCCAGTTGCCCCAGATAAAACTTCAGATACACATTTGCCAAAACTCGCCTTGAAGCAACACGGCAGAGACTACCTGTAACCATTAAGCAAACNAGAGTGTAAAATCCACGGGAATTACGTTTGGAAATGTTAGCATAGCCATCCAGTTGCCCCAGATAAAACTTCAGATACACATTTGCCAAAACTCGCCTTGAAGCAACACGGCAGAGACTACCTGTAACCATTAAGCAAACATGGTGAGAAAGCCGGAAGGAAATTTTTCTGAGACAGCAGAGCCTGGGGAATTCATGACTTTCGTGTGATTTAGATAATTAAGAAAAAGTAAAGGAAAGACTGAAACTGGAACTATGTCCTAAAAGATCTTTTCAGCTTTTCAAAGAGATTTTGTATCATTTCCTTCTGCTAGGGATATGGCAATATCCTAATAGTAGTTTATTATCTTGCACCAATTTCCTATAGAACTACAATCTCATAGTGGCTAAAACAAAAATAGATACTGTTTCCTGCTCGGACATTCAGATTTATCTATCCAGCAAGAGGGTCATATTTTACTGGCCCAGCTGTTTGTAAACTATGCAAAGATTTGTCACTTACTCAGAAACTTCATTTTCTTGTCATTCCCAATACTCTTGAAAAATAGGGGAAAAAAATAAACATTAAGTCTAAAATTTTTAGCTAACCAACCAGATGCCACTGAATTCCTATGGCTTCAATTACTACCCTTAGTTTATATGAGCTTCCCTGGTGACTCAGTCGGTAGAGAATCTGCCTGCAATGCAGGAGACCTGGTTTCTATACCTAGCTTGAAAAGATCCCCTGGAGAAGGAAATGGCTACCCATTCCAGTATTGCTGCCTGGAGAATTCCATGGACAGAGGAGCCTGGTGGGCTACAGTGCACTGGGGTCTCAAAGAGTCAGACATGACTGACACTTCCTTTTTTTTTTTAATATTATATGACCTTATGGTGTCTCTTGGATATGCAGAAATTGTCTCTTTATGGATCATTTATAAGCAGACCCCTGCAACTAGAAATGCCACCATTCGTACTGAATTCCAACTTTTTAATGTTGCTCTAGCTGATCATTGTCAGGGAATGAACAAATATAATCAGTCTTACCATTAATGGCTACAGGCTGCCTTTCCTCAAAAAATCACCTAACCAATTCCTCACGAGACCTAAAAATAGGTGAGCTAGTATCCTGGAAGAGATATCAGAGAAAGGTTACCCTTAAAACCTGCTGGGAGAAGACCTTATTAAGGACTCTATTGTCAGTACAGAAATTGATGACAAAGAATTCATCTTTGGATGCATATCTCTCAACTAAAATGACCAGAAAACCTATAAGAATTGGGATAACACTTATTAAGCACCCTAAACTGTTGTTCATCACAGAATTTTTGGAAGAGATTGGAACACGAATACAGGATATTTGGAAAATGCAGACAAAACCACCTAGAGTTCTGCATAAGACCACTGGAAAATTATTCTACATGTCACACCTTCATTTGTAGTGATTTAAAAAATAATTATCCCTTTGGTTATACATTTCCTTTTTACTGTTTTAAAATTATATGCTTCTGACTTTGCCTCTTTTTTTCATATTGTTAACAGTAGGAATTTCCTTAGGTTTAAGCTTTACTGCCCTAATTTAATTTTCATGAGATATTGTTAGTTATCACTATTACAAATATTAGTGCTGTATTTCACTAAGCTACCAGGACTGTAATGATATGTTTGTGTTTACACACAGATAAAGAAATATTCTTGCTCTCCATACGGGATGCATAAGGGCTATAACCGTGTCATGATGACACCAAGAAACAATATATTATTACTCCAATAAATTATTTGTGTCTCTTCTGAAGCTTCTGGATTGTCTATGTGGGAGATTATACTCTTCAGTGTTAGGGTTTAAGAGTAACTGTTTTGTGGAATTAGTAGTTAGATCACTTCAACCTCTCACAAGGAATCTAAAGAGAGAAAAATGTTTTGGGTGAAATAAGTAATAACTGTTGGAACAGATTTCTAAAAATATCAGTTTAATCCATAGTAATGGCCATGGAACATTAAACATTGAAAAGGAAAGAGAACTTGCTTTTCTAAAAGTTGTTAGTATATTACATGTCATAGACAAAGTGCTCCATGGACATGATCTGACTCTGGGGGTTTAGGTTTTAGAAACCTTCCATCATATATCAGAGATATTGTCTGTAGTAAATGGTGATCCCTTGATTTCCAGTTACCTGTGCAGTCTGTCTATTACCTGTCCATTACCCATCAAAGAAAAAGGCTCTCTGGAGCCTGCCTGATTGACACAGGACTCTTCAAAGAAGTCAACTATTTGTCCTAAATGAATGTCTTATTCTCTCTGGCAATAGTTATCCATGTGGGGATAAACAAATAAAATATGTTTTTGTGGAGAAAAAATAAGAAGTCATCACCAAGAGGAACCCTCAAGTTTTATGGAGATTCAGAATATCTCTAGGAAAAGAAACCTGTTTAATTATTTCCTATCAAATTTTTGATAGTTTAAATACTTAAATAGCAGATGCTGTTTTAAAGTATCCCAAAGTTGTCTCCTGGTACAGTATGCTGATCATTATTTTATGTATGAAAAAAAAGGAATTTTAATGAATTGTGGAAGAATTTCACTGTACTGGTTTTACGTGAAGTTTCCTCTAGATAGTGTTAAACGTTTAAAGAGGAAAATGATTGCTAATAAACTATAATAATAACCTTCTACATGTTTTATAACAGGAAAGAGCTTTGAGGGAATAGAATGGTCATCATTTCAGTGGAATCCATTATGCATGCATGGCCATCAATGCATGTTATTATAAAAGTTGTATTGTGACATTCACTATAGGGCTTTGTGGGAATATGTTGCACTTGGATATAAAAGCTTAGGAATCATCAACTGCATCACAATTACCTATAAAGTAGAGGTTATAGAAATGTAAAAGAAATTGTCTCATCTTCTTCTATGCAAAATGCCTTTAAAAATCTTTCATATNCCTCCTACAAATTAAAACTTAGCTGTCCCCTCAAGTCATGTAAACCAGTCTCTTAAAAATCTCTCTCTCTGTCTCTCCACCTCTCTCTCTGTGTGTCTTCTGGCTCTCTAGACAATCCTGCCTATCTTTCAATGTACGCAGAGACATATCTCTCTTGGCGGTGACAGCGTGGAGTCCTACCCACTGAACCACCAGGGAATTCCCCAAAAGTATCCATTTTATGCTTCTGCTGCCACCCAACCAACTGTCTATTGATCAACATAAAACTTAGTTTCTGCTGCTGCTTCTTATTATTAGCAACCCCAAAGGAATTTGAAATTTAAACCAGAAAAAAAACTTCCAAATTTCTGAAAAATATTTCAATATTTTGTGTCTAATAAAGATACAAAAATATCATACAGCTACCCCACCATGGATCACAATTACCCATGCCCATGACTGATAATGTTTTTTTCAAAACCATATTCTCATAGAGACCAAATCGTTATTGCAACCAGTGGATTTTCAGCCAAGTCAAATGAAGCCACTGTAAACAAGGCTGTGATAGGACATTCTTGTAATTAAATTTTTGCACACATCCTGAAAATATTTTCTTCAGCCGAATGCTCACAAGTGGAATTGCTGAGTCAAGCAGTATGCACTTCCAAAGCTTGAGATCTATAATTCTCCCCTTGGGATTTATTCCAAATTATGTGTTTATATGACAAAGTTTTTGAGTACTTCCTGTATGCCAGACTCTATTAAGCCTGGGATACAGAGACACATAGCTGTATTCTTGGCTTCAGGGGGCTCCTGGGTGAGGCTCTCTTGTCTTTGTTCTTATCACACTGACCCTACAGGAGAGAGTAAACAAGTATTTGTCAAATGAACAGATGGACAAATGGATGCATGTGTATATCAGTTAGCTTTTGCTATGTAGCAAACCACCCTACTCTTGTAAAATGACAAACTTATTTTTCATAATTCTGTGAATCAGTTGGGTGGTTCTTCTCTGGACTAGCTCAGCTGGTCTCTGCGATCAGTAGGAGGCTCAGCTGGGGCTGAGCATGCTGGCCTCTCTCACATACCTGACTGTAGGCAGGCTAGTTGGTCCTGAAGGAACTTACTTGGGATGGTTCATCTCCATTTCATGTGCCCTGTCTTCCTCCGGTGGGTAAGCCCAAGCTTGTTCCCACGAAAGACTCAAGGTTCCAAAGAGCAGCAGGAGAAGGCAAGCACCAGGGCACAAGCACTTTTCAAATCAAATCTCAAAGCCAAGCCCAGAGTTAGCAGAGAAGGGTGTGAAGACAGGGTGTGGATGAAGGGATGGGACTATGGCACCTTTAAGGGGAAGCGTTGCTTCTGATTCTGAACTCACAGTCTGTGTCCATTTACCTAAATGTGTGAGTTGGAAACTTGATTCATAGTTTCTGAAATTATACTTTGGACCTTGAACTTTTTCACTAACATGTGGTTAGCACTGCCTTCAAGGAAATAAACCAATGTGTCTGATTCTGGAGGACACGGCTAAGAAAACCGTTTCTGGGGGAGACTGGGTGTGGGTTTTGAATGCATGATCAGCACCTTGTGTTCTGACCTTTTTCTGAACAAGTGTGGAGAATGATAACACTGTTGCTGGGGCCACCGGTAACTTATTTGATCTCCCCTCACGAACACAGATAAAGTTCAGCCGTTACCTTGGTCTCCCATCACGCAGCCTCTTGGCTCCACAGACATCGTTTTTCCACTTGCTCAGCACTTGGAAGGTGATTTCATGTGAAATTCTTTAACATCAGTTAAACCCTGGCCTCAGGATGGCAATGTGAGAGATCATTCAGGGAGCAAAGGGATGCCTCTCATTAAAAAACAAAAACAAAAACAAAACTTTGTGCAGATTTTCAAAGAACTGTTGCCGAAAATGATCCCTTCCCAACCACTTCTCGCCTGGAAATCGCTGCCTCCTCTTAAACACATGTGGCATGTTGGAAACAGGAGAAAAGAGTTGGTGGAAATCTCTTGCATTCTTTACTGGAGAGGGCACAGAGGTTAATTTGGGAAATAGTTCTCTAATGGAAGCCAGATTGCGGGAAAGTGAGGAAACAAATTTAAAAGTCGTGTCTCCAGTGTGGGTGAGAGAGACATGTCTTGATGGTGGGGGGCCCAGTGACACAGGGCTGTCTGGGTCAGTTAGGCGAACAGGATGATCTTAATAGCTGCAATTTATTCTTGCTTTTGGGGCTCAGGGCTCAGGAGACTGTTCGATGAGCTGTTTATTGTCTGGGTTGTGTGATTCTGAGAAAGTTTTTTGATGACATCCTATGCAAAAACATTCCCTGTGAATGCTGATTCAGCCAGGTTTATCTTCTGATTCTTCCTTTTCCTTTTCTGCACGCCCCGCCCCCCCTCACAGCCTCACCCCACCACAACACATACATCACTTCTATTTCATCACCCCGGGAAGGGTGTAAAACCAGTGCTTCTCAAACGATCTGGGGTAAAGGACGCAGTTTTGTGTTTTTTTATGTTGTATTCTGAAGACTTCTTTATTTTGTGATTCCTTATTTTAGTGGGTTATAAAGAACTTTAGAGATTTTAAGACCTTTAAGACTTTCATTGACTTCATTTTTTTTTAATTTTCATTTTATTGGAGTTGATTTACATTGTTGTGTTAGTTTCAGGTGTATGTATAGCAAAATGATTCAATTATACATATACAAGGACCAGTGTTTTAGATTTTTAACCCCCTGCAAACCAATACTTGCATGAAATTGAAAGTCACTCAGTTGTGTCCGACGCTTTACGACCCCATGGACTATACAGTCCATGGAATTCTCCAGGCCAGAATACTGGAGTGGTAGCCTTTCCTTCCTCCAGAGGTTCTTCCCAACCCAGGGATAGAACCAGGTCTCCACCATTGCAGGCGGATTCTTTACCAGCTGAGCCACAAGGGAAGCCCAATACTTGCATAAAACACCATGAAAATAAATTAATAGAAAAATATAAAAAATACGTAAATAGATCAAACAAACAAAATACAAGGCCAACATTTTTAGTTATAGGTCAAGCAGACATGGAAGTTCTTGGAAAAATTGTTATAAAGATTTCTAAACACCCTCAATTTCTATACTTAATTTGTAACCAATTGGTCACCAGTGGACGGTCCACACTCTTCCTGGCACTAATGAAGAACCCCATTTCAGCAGTGGTCTGAACGTCTTAAGAAAGATCTATTCGTTTACTTACCGGTATACCCTGTATGCCTTAATTGAGCCTGCATTCCACCCCAAGAACTCTGTGAGACATGTCAGGAAAGTTAAGACATGGTGCCAGGGCTCAGGTGGGCATAGATGCAAGTGTACGCTGCTGGTGAGGCAGTGCTGTGATAGGGAGAGAAGAGGTGGATGGGAGGAGAAGCTCACCCCAGTGTCAAGGCTCAGGGCTGCCCCACTGGAGGAGGTGACATCCAAGCAGGTCTAGAAAGAGGAGGAAAAACTGATTCAGTGAAAAGAAGGTTTGGGATAGTATAGTACATGGAACTCTGCTCGATGCTATACGGCAGCCTGAAGGGGAGGGGAATTTAGGGGAGAATGGATGCTTGTATATGCATGGTTGAGTCCCTTTGCTGTTCACCTGAAACTATCACATTAACTTACTGGCTATACCTCAATACAAAATAAAAAGTTATTTTAAAAATGATGATGATCTGGGACAGTGAAAGGGCCTGGAAGGAAGAAGTCCTTTCCAGGCAGAGAGCGCAGCATTTGTGGATGTCTCCATGTGCTCTCGACAGGGCGNATTCCTGCATTTCTTTAATCACTGCTTTTGCGAGTGCTACTCGTTTCCTACTGAAACTCAAGCTAATGTATGCGGACACAAATAAAATCAATTAGAAAAGTCATTTCTGAATAAAACTGGGGAAAAAGAAATCAGTAGATCTTGAGTAGGAAGGTAGATAATAAAAAAAATTAGCTGCTTAATAAAAAAATTAAAAATTCCCAAATTTGCATGAAAAACATGAGCTAAGAAAAATTTTAAACAACCAATAAATTATTCTTATGTGAAAGTGAATGGCAGGCATTATGATTTTTAAAAGGGATCAGAAAATATGGCATCAGTGTGTTCATCCTTTTGACTGCAAGGAGATCCAACCAATCCATCCTAAAGGAAATCAGTCCTGAATACTCATTGGAAGGACTGATGTTAAAGCTGAAACTCCAATACTTTGGCCACCTGATGTGAAGAATGGACTCACTGGAAAAGACCCTGATGCTGGGAAAGATTGAAGGCAGGAGGAGAAGGGGACAACAGAAGATGAGGTGGCTGGATGTCATCACTGACTTAGTGGACATGGGTCTGAGCAAGCTCCAGGAGCTGGTGATGGACATGGAAGGCTGGTGCTGCAGTCCATGGGCTCGTAAAGAGTTGAACACAACTGAGNCAGGAGGAGAAGGGGACAACAGAAGATGAGGTGGCTGGATGGCATCACTGACTTAATGGACATGGGTCTGAGCAAGCTCCAGGAGCTGGTGATGGACATGGAAGGCTGGTGCTGCAGTCCATGGGCTCGTAAAGAGTTGAACACAACTGAGCGACTGAACTGAACTGTGTTCATCCTTTTAAAATACTTAAAGTGTATATATCGTGGGGGTTGAAATCAGTTAATGTATATACAATTGAAACCAAATAAGATGTCAGAAATTTTCTGAAATCACATTTTACTCNAGCGACTGAACTGAACTGTGTTCATCCTTTTAAAATACTTAAAGTGTATATATCGTGGGGGAATCAGTTAATGTATATACAATTGAAACCAAATAAGATGTCAGAAATTTTCTGAAATCACATTTTACTCTTGTTCAAATAATATATTAAAACAAGGAAAGTTACTTTTGAAGTATTGCAAAGCCAATAGAGTATTGTAAAGTCAAATTTTAAAAAAAGAAAAATCATTCAGAAATTAAGTATTTCCTGTACTGCTAACCACAAATTTCTGGGGGTTATAGTTGAATCTGATAATTAGTGAATAATAAAATGAATTACTTTGAAAAAGTAAACAGTAGCCACAGAGTAGAATTTACCACAAAATATATCTTCCAAGACATTCAGTGAGAAAAAACAAAAAAGTAATGGAAAGACAGGATGTTCATCAAAAGCAAAAGGAATAAATTGTGGGTAACAGAACTAGAACTAACCTGAATATTTAAGCTATAACAATAGCTAAAAATAAAACAACTTGTTTGTTGTTTGTGTTCCTTAAACAACAAATAAGTAGGAAACTGACTAATGGGGGTTAAGCAGAAAATCCTATATTTCCTGCAAATTTTGAAGACACTAAATAGAAGAAGTAACTTTATAGGCAAACTAAAATAGGCACTTCAGTTCAGTCCCTCATTCATGTCCAACTGTTCGGGGCCCCATGAATCATAGCATGCCAAGCCACTCTGTCCATCACCAACTCCTGGAATTCGCTCACACTGATGTCCATCGAGTCGGTGATGCCATCCAGCCATGCCATCCTCTGTTGTCCTCTTCTCCTCCTGCCCCCAATCCCTCCCAGCATCAGGGTCTTTTCCAATGAGTCNTCCAGTGGACCACATTCTGTCAGACCTCTCCACCATGCCTGCCCATCTCTGGTGGCCGCACATAGCATGGCTTAGTTTCATTGAGTTAGACAAGGCTGTATTCCTACTGTGATTAGATTGACTAGTTTTCTGTGATTATTGTTTCAGTGTGTCTGCCCCTCTGATGCCCTCTCGCAACACCCACCATCTTACTTGGGTTTCTCTTACCTTGGACATGGGTATCTCTTTAGGGCTGCTCCAGCAAAGCACAGCTGCTGCTCCTTACCTTGGACAAGGGATATCTCCTCACTGCCACCCCTCCTGACCTTGAATGTGGAGTAGCTCCTCTAGGGCCTCCTATGCCCATGCAGCCACCGCTCATTGGATGTGAAGTAGCTCCTCCTGGCTGCCGCCCCTGACCTCGGACATGGGGTAGCTCCTCTTGGCTTAGTTTCATTTAGTTAGACAAGGCTGTGGTCCATGTGATTAGATTGACTAGTTTTCTTTGATTATGATTTCAGCGTGTCTGCCATCTGATGCTCTCTCGAAACGCCTACCATCTTACTTCCAGATGTTCAAGGTGGTTTTATAAAAGGCAGAGGAACCAGAGACAAATTGCAAACATCTGCTGGATCCTTGAAAAAGCAAAAGAGTTTTAGAAAAAAACATATATTTCTGCTTTATTGACTATGCAAAAGCCTTTGACTGTGTGGATCACAATAAACTGTGGAAAATTCTGNACCAGTCACATCCACAACTGAGTATTGTTTTTGCTTTGGCTCCATCCCTTCATTTTTTCTGGAATTATTTCTCTACCAATCTCCAGTAGCATATTGGGCACCTACTGACCTGGGGAGTCCCTCTTTCAGTATCCTATCATTTTGCCTTTTCATACTGTTCATGGGGTTCTCAAGGCAAGAATACTGAAGTGGTTTGCCATTCCATTCTCCAGTGGACCACATTCTGTCAGATCTCTCCACCATGCCTGCCCATCTCTGGTGGCTGCACATAGCATGGCTTAGTTTCATTGAGTTAGACAAGGCTGTGTTCCTACTGTGATTAGATTGACTAGTTTTCTGTGATTATTGTTTCAGTGTGTCTGCCCTCTGATGCCCTCTCACAACACCCACCATCTTACTTGGGTTTCTCTTACTTTGGACATGGGGTATCTCTTTAGGGCTGCTCCAGCAAAGCACAGCCGCTGCTCCTTACCTTGGACAAGGGATATCTCCTCACCGCCGCCCCTCCTGACCTTGAATGTGGAATAGCTCCTCGAGGCCCTCTGGCACCAGTGCAGCCACCACTCTTTGGACGTAGGGCAGCTCCTCCCGGCCGCTTTCCCTGACCTCGGATGCATGGTAGCTCCTCTCTGCCACTGCCCCTTCAGAATGGGGTCCTCCCAGCTTCTGCCCCTGACCTCGGATGTGCAGTAGCTCTTCTTGACTGCACTCTGCGCGCTTTTGCAGCCACCTGCGCTCTTTATACTCAAATGTAAATGCCACTTTGTCTTTATCCACAACTGTTTTTGACAGATTGAGTTGAGTAGATAGATTGTATTTCCAATGGCGTAACTGATCTTTGGGTGGAGAGGGGAGTGCTTCCAACCTCCTGTGGTGGGCCTACCTGGAGGGGCTTTATGCTGGTCACTGCTCTCCTGTTTCTTCTCCCCAGTGGGTGACATTACTGGTGGTGAGTCTAACTGGCCCATAGCCCACACTCATGTTACCCCCAACAGGAGATGCTCTAATCTCCTCTCCCATGTTGAGAGTACCGTGAGGGTTGATTCCCATGGGAGGCTTCCAGCACCACTTGAGACCTTTGAGAAAACTCTGCCTATATCTAGTCTAAAGGATCAGGGACCCCATTTCCTCTATAGTCCTCCAGACTAGTCATTCTCACTGATAAATCTTCCATTTCAATCTTTAGTCACCTGTTTCTCTATTTAGGAATGTGTTAGCTTCCCTGGTGACTCAGAGGTTAAAGCGTCTGCCTGGAATGCGGGAGACCTAGGTTCGATCCCTGGATCAGGAAGATCCCCTGGAGAAGGAAATGGCAACCCACTCCAGTACTCTTTCCTGGAGAATCCCATGGAGGGAAGAGCCTGGTAGGCTGCAGTCCAAGGGGTTGCAAAGAGTTGGACATGACTGAGCAACTTCACTTTCACTTTCACTTTAGCCTATATGGCAAAGAAGAACTAAGGTTTCATATTGAATTAATGTTGCCAGTCAGCTGACTTTGGGGTTGGGGGATTCTTACATATTATTTGGGTGGGTTCAGTATAATCACAAGGATCCTCAAAAGAGGATCAAAAGAGGCTGAGAGAGGAGGGAGACATGAAGAGATGGCAATGTGAGAAGCTTATGGCCCAGAGTCTCTACAGGTGATGAAATGAAGATATGAGTCAGAGAACAAGGGTGCCCTCTAGAAGCTTGAAAATCCACAGAAACACGTTCTCCTCTGGAGACTCCAGAAAGAAACACAGATCTACACACAAATTTATTTCATCCAGTGAGATCTATATCAGATTTCTGATCTCTGTAATTGAAAGATAGTAAATTTGCGTTGTCTTAAGCCACTAAGTTAATGGTAATTTGTTACAGCAGCCACAATAACCTTATACATACATATATAATCAAACTTTTATGAAAGCACAAAGAAGCCTGGACCCAATCCTCCTTGAAGTTTAGCAAATATTGTCCATAAGCAAAAGTCAATCATGAGCAGAAATTTTCTATCATTTTAGGTATGATTTTATTAAGATTTTCCCAGTTATAAGCCTCCTTGCCATTATTTAGATTAAAAGATTTAAATTCAAGTGGCAGCAATTTATAGATGGGTAATTTTTGCATCCTATGTATCCTCTGGTTTATACATGAGATGATTTTATGTACAAACTACATGAAAATAAAAGCAATTTGGGCACATCTTTTAAAAAATGTTTAAATAAATATTATGATTTAACAAACTCTGCTAAGAACTGTCAAAAGAAGTAAGAAACATGAACACTTTTAAATACTACGTGTGAAGTCGTTTCTCCTAGCGTGAAGTCAAAACGTATTAGTGACTCAGCACTGTGACAGCCAACACATTGGAGATTAGCTCATTAAAGCACAGAGACAGACTAGGAAATGAATGGTATTTTGTCTCAGATTCAATCTAAATGTCTGCATAGAAAATACTGGAATAATATTTCCTAACAGATAGTTATATTTTCAAATTTGGTAAAGAATGCTAATTTTACTTTAAAATCTCCTGTCTAGCTTTGCTAACTAATCAGGGTGCCAAAAATAGTTTTGCCCTGTACCAGAGCATTTGAATTTTTAAAATCATCTTAATACTTCCATGACTGGCAGGAAGTATTCACACATACTTGCTTCAATGAATTTTGATTTTGTACCTTTGTGAAAAATGGCTTCCTGAGTAGTTCACAGTAAAGTATCTATCTGCAGTGCAGGAGACCCAGGTTCAATACCTGGGTTGGGAAGACCCCCTGGAGAAGGAAATGGCAACCCACCCCACTATTCTTGCCTGGAGAATCTCATGGACAGAGGAGCCTGTCAGGATATGATCTGTGGGGTTGAAAAGTGTCATAAACTACTGAGTGACTAACACACAGACACACACACAGACACACACACACCACCACCACCACAACCACCACCAAACACAAATGTGTTTTGCATTTTATTTTGAATATTTTAAATTTCATTTTTCATCAAATATCCATGCCAGAATCAAAGATGAACTCCATTTCTTTTATCAAAGTATAACTTTAATTAATCTTTTATAAGATTAATGGCCAAAACTCACTGATGACAAAGGATTGAAGATAAATTTTTAAACTATAGAATCATCTACCTTATGTTAAAAGTAAATTCAGTAAACTTACTGAAGACAAATTCTTACTGGAAGACAAATTCTTGTCTTCCAGTCTGCTCAGCATACCTGTCTCTGAGACAGTCTTCTCTGAGTGCTATGAAATAAAAACTGAGGTTAACCTATATGAGTGGCGATGTCATTTATCCAATCTAAATTAGATCAGTTAACTAGCAAAATGTAAGTTCATCTGTCACATGAAAAAACATTATTGACAAACAGAATTGATTCAAAATGTGAACCCAGCAGTTTAGTGTAGAGATTGTTATTTCAACAACAACCCTTATTTGGTGAAAGTTGAAGAACCACAAAAAGTGACAACTGTAAAAATATTTCCTGTATTAATTACCTATGTGCACAGTTTCAATGAATAATGTATATAGTTTTTGCAGCAGTTTTATTTTCCTCTCTATCTGATTGGATTATTGAAATGTGGTCTTATGTCTTTTGAGTCTAGTAATAAAATGGTTCTGATTTCATTTATCTTTTATTTATCATTTTTCTAGAATATTTTTTTTTACATTTCATTCTTATTGTATTGTACACAAACACAGATACTTGGCAAAGAGATATTAAAAAGCAAAACTGTCCCTTACCACAGATGCTTTGAGAAACACTACTATGAAATCCACCCCATATTAAACATAAGGAAAATAAGCCAAAAGAAGATTAATGGTTTCTCACAGAAAAATCAAGTTGTATTGCAGCTAGATGCCTAAAGAATGCTAATAAATATTAAACTGCAAAGTGGAATAGTCTCTCTACAGTGTGTGTTGGCTTTTATCCTTATCTTGTTAAAAATTTGATTAATACCCAGGAGAAAGACAGATAAAGGGCATAGCTTTAAGATTTGTAGATTGCAGCAAGCTGGAAGTGATAACTAAAGCAATAGAAACAAAATCAAGAAAGGGGAAAAAGAAATAGTTTTGACTATCTGGTATGCTGTGTAGAAACTCAGACAAAAATTTACAGAAACTGAGCGAGCAGAAGTCTGGTACTTTTCAAAACTCAGTGGCATAATTTCAGAAAAGGGGAAACTTCCTTTGCGGTAGTTCATTTAAAAAATCTGGAGATTTGGAAGTATATATACATTTTGATTAGCAGGATGATATTCCTAAAAATGCTAACAGAGAAACGCTTGGTTTGCAGAATAGAAAGTTAACGCTAGATGTTATATTCCTCCACCCTCCTGGGTTAAAGAGCAATTTCAAACAATATTTTTATTTCTGCCTTTGTCAGATGAAAAGGATGTCTTCCATCACAATCAGTTCTCAATTTGTCCAAGTCTTAAATCTAACGGCCAAGGGGTTCATATCTAAAGCCACACAACAGGCAAGGCTTAGTTCTTGCTTCTCAATTTTAAGTGAATATTTTTGCCGACAAATTGTCTTATGATTGTTAACAATAGTTTAATAGTTTTACTATTAAAACATGTCTGTCTATATCATGGGATAGTCTATGACACGTTAACTTCCTTTGGTAATGAGACTTTAAAGAAATTCTACCTGGAGAAGGAAATGGCAACTCACTCCAATATTTTTGCCTAGGAAATCTCATGGACAGAGGACCCTAGTGGGCTACAGTCCACGGGATTGCAAAAGAGTCACACATGACTTAGCAACTAATCAACATAGTGTTTCATGTAATGGATTCTTAAAAAAAGAAAAAAAAAAGAAAAAAACTTCAAGAAATTTGGAGTGTGTACTAGTCAACTCCAAGGAATACCCACTTCCCTGCCTCCAGGTCCCCATTTCTCATCTCATCACAGTATTGCATTCCCTCTTTATGCTCTTATTATTGGCGTTTCTTTCACTCCTTGAATATACAAGGTTCCATCTGTTTGATTACTTTTCTACATAAAGAACATCCCCTTAACATTTCTTGTAGCTCACATGGGTTGGTGATACAGTTTATCAAGTTTTGTACATAACACAATACCTTTATTTTTTCCTGAGCTATCTGTTGATTGTATAGAGACTTCTGGGTTGAAAGGTTGTTATGTTCATTCAGCACTATGAAGACATTGGCCCAATATCCTCTAAATTCTATTTTGTTATTAATGTATTTTTTATTGAAGGATAATACTTCATAGAATTTTGCTGTTTTCTGTCAAATCTCAACTCTATTTTTTTTAAAGTCAGGAGTCATTTGAATTATTTCCCAGTGTATACACTACGCCACTTTGCTCTCACTGTATTTAGATGCTCTGTTGAAGAAGGAAATGGCAACCCACTCCAGTATTCTTGCCTGGAGAATCCCAGGGACGGAGGAGCCTGGTAGGCTACAGTCCACGGGGTCACAAAGAGTCAGACATGACTGAGCGACTTCACTCTGATTTATAGTATTTTGACTATGGTGTGTCTTGGCATAGTTTTCTTCACATTTAACATACTTGAAGTTTTCTGCGCTCACAGAATATAAATTTGCATTTTGCCACAAATTTGAGGATATTTGTTATTTGTTGTTATTCTTTGTTGTTATTCTTTGAATATATTTAGTCTTATTTTTTGTCTCTTTATAGGACTCCAAATTTATGTATGTTATTGCTTCCAAATATTACTAATATCTTCTTTAGTCTTTAAATAATTTCTATGGATCTGTCAGGCTCATGGCGTTTGCTATCTCCATTTTGCTGTATCACCATCAAGCATGTTTATTGTTTTTTAAAAGATTTCAAATATTGTGCTTTTTAGCTATGGAATTTTCCTTCTTATTTTATATTTCTCAATGGAAATAGTCTCTCTTTCAGCTATTGCAAATTAAGCTTCCTTTATGCCATAAAGCATGGTTGTAACAGCTGCTTTAAAATCTTAGTCTGTTAATTCAAAAATCTAGGAGTCAGTCTCAAAAAATTGTCTTTGATTTCAAATATGGGTCACATTTCTCTGTTTCTTTATATGTTGTGTGATTTTAAACTGTGTTCTGTGTGCTATGAAAAGCATTTTTTTGGAGAATTTGGATTCTTTTATTTTACACTAAAGAGACATTTTTATTTTGTTTTGGTTTTCATAGGCAACTAGTTCAATTGTTCTCAAAATGAAAACTCAGTCTTTCGAGTAGCAGGTATTAAAATTAAAAGCAAAATGAAGGCCAGACTTGAGAATTTCCTGAGAAGACAAAACCATTTAAGTTGTATAAGCAAAACTAAGTCTATTTCACGAGCACAAAAGAAAAAGCTTAGGTTATTTCTTGCAAATGCATCTGATAATCATAAAAGAAACTTATGTCATCTTCCTAAAAAAATTATGAAGTAATCACTTTTAAGCAATCCCTTGCCAACCAGAAACCCCCATTGTAATCTCTCCAAAGGGTAAACAACTTCTTTGTTTTTACTTTGTAAATCATCCTTATAACTTAAAGAAGCCCCTTTTGAAAGGTCCTGGTTTGCAAATGTATATGCATGATAATATAAGTAATGCTCAAAATTCTCCATGCCAAGCTTCAACAATACATGAACCATGAACTTCCAGATGTTCAAGCTGGATTTAGAAAAGGCAGAGGAACCAGAGATCAAATTGCCAATGGTCGCTAGGTTATTGGAAAAGCAAGAGAGTTCCAGAAACATATCTATTTCTACTTCATTAACTATGCCAAAGCCTTTGACTGTATGGATCACAATAAACTGTGGACAATTCTGAAAGAGATCAGAATACCAGACCACCTGACTTGCCTCTTGAGAAATCTGTATGCAGGTCAGGAAGCAACAGTTAGAACTCATCATGAAACAACAGACTGGTTCCTATGTCAAGGCTGTATATTGTCATCCTACTTATTTAACATATATGCAGAGGACATCATGAGAAACGCTGGGCTGGAGGAAGCACAAGCTGGAATCAAGATTGCCAGGAAAAATATCAATAATCTCAGATATGCAGATGACACCACTCTTATGGCAGAAAGCAAAGAAATTAAAGAGCTTCTTGATGAAAGTGGAGGAGAGTGAAAAAGTTGAAGAGTGAAAAAGTTAAAGCTCAACATTCAGAAAGCAAAGATGATGGCATCTGGTCCCATCATTTCATGGCAAATAACGGGGAAACAGTGGAAACAGTGAAAGACTTAATTTTGGGGGGCTCCAAAATCACTGTAGATGGTGACTGCAGCCATGAAATTAAAAGACATTTACCCCTTGGAAGGAAAGTTATGACCAACCTAGACAGCATATTTTTTTTTTTTTGTAANGTCTTACATTTAGGTCTTTAATCCATTTTGAGTTTATTTTTGTGTGTGGTGTTAAAAAGTGATCTAGTTTCATTTTTTTACAAGTGGTTGACCAGTTTTCCCAGCACCACTTATTAAAGAGATTAGACAGCATATTTTAAAGCAGAGACATTACTTTGCCAACAAAGGTCCATCTAGTCAAGGCTATGATTTTTCCAGTAGTCATGTATAGACACGAGAGTTGGACTATAAAGAAAGCTGAGCACCAAAGATTTGATGCTTTTGAACTGTGGTGTTGCAGAAGACTCTTGAGAGTCCCTTGGCCTGCAAGGAGATCCAATCAGTCCATCCTAAATGAAATCAGTCCTGAATATTTGTTGGAAGGACTGATGTTGAAGCTGAAACTCCAGTACTTTGGCCACCTCACGCGAAGAGCTGACTCAATGGAAAAGACCCTGATGTTGGGAAAGATTGAAGGCAGGAGGAGAGGGGAAGACAGAGAATGAGATAGTTGGATGGCATCACTGACTCAATGGACATAAGTTTGAGTAAGGTCAGGGTGTTGGTGATGGACAGAGAAGCCTGGTGTGCTGCAGTTCATGGGGTCTCAAGGAATTGGACACGATTGAGTGACTGAACTGAAGTGATGCATGATAAACTCTTACTAAAGACTGTTTATTGATTTAATGGTTTTAATTCTGCTCATTTTTGGACTTTCAAGAGATTGAATCTTAGATTGGTTATTTTATCTTTATGTTTAAGCCAAGAATAAGCCCTTAGCTCTCATGGTTTAGGGATAGGCCAGGTATTTAGGGGCAGTGGTAAAGAATTCACCTGCCAAAGCAGGACACATAGGAGACTCAGGTTTGAGTCCTGGATCAGGAAGATCCCCTAGAGGCAGAAATGGCAACCCACTCCAGTATCCTTGCCTGGGAAATGCTATGCACAGAGGAGCCTGGTAGGCTACAGTCCATGGGTCACAAAGAGTCGGACATGATGGAGGACAAACTCAAAGATACTTAGGTAGAGTTTATGCATGGAGTTTGTGACCCTAGTCTCTGGCACTCCCCTTCTCCTGTTTCTTCTTTCACTGGAAAATGGTATTTTCTAGTCTGTTGGCATTTTGGCTTCCGTTTATGCTGCAGGTGAGGGCTGCCTTCAAGCTAGAAGTGGTGAAATAAGAAAATCACTAGTACCTCTTCCAATAGTGAAATTCTTTCAGATTTCTGCTCATTTTTGGATAACTCTCCAGTGTCTTCTAGTAGTTGTGTGTGTGTGTGTATTTATTATTTATTTAAAAGCATTTTCTCTAGAGTTAAATGCTTCTGTGTGTGGGAGAGTTGAAGCAATCTTGGTTTCTTTGATCCTTAATCAAAAGTGAACTCAGGCATGAGAATATTGAGTCTTAGTTAGAAAGCCTTTTCCTGTACCCAGGTTGAAGAAAATATTCTAAAGTAATCAGATAACTATAACTAGGTGACATTGATACTAATGCTTTCTCCAATATTTATTTTCTCCAGTTTTATTCCTATTTAATTGTTTTGTTACTGACTCAATCTTCTTATTCATTATTGGTCTTTTCAGATTTATATTTCTTCAGGATTCAGTCTTTGCAGGATGCATGTTTTTAGCAATAAATCTAACTTTTCTAGGGTGTCCAGTTGATTGGTATATAATTGTTTATCATAATATCTTAAGAGCCTTTGTATTTATGTGGTATTAATTTTAATTTCTCTCCTTTTACTTCTGCCTTTATTTTTAAGCCCTCTCTCTGTTTTTCTTGGTAAACCATCCTACAGTTTTTAACAATTTTGTTTATCTTTTTGAAGAATGAACACTTAGTTTTGTTAATCATTTCTATTGTTTTCCTATTCTCTATTTCATTTATTTCTATACTAATCTTTATTATTCGCTTTCAGCTGTTAAATTTGGGCTTAATTTGTTCCTTTTCCTAGCCCCTTGAAATATGACATTGGGTTGTTTATTTGAGACCTGTTTTCTTAATGTAGTCACTTATAGTTATTAATATAACCTTTCCTCACAGAACTACTTTTGCTGCACCCCATGAGTTTTTAAATATTGTGTTCCATCTTTGTTTGTCTCGAGATATTTTTTGATATATCTTTTGATTTCTTTCTTTGGCCAGTGGGTCTTTCAGGAGTGTCTTTACCTCGCTTTAATATCCAGGTATTTATGGATTTTCCTGTTACTGATTTTCACTGATTAGTCCAGCTTTGCACATGTGCAGAGCTACTGGGTAGACTGTCCACTCAGGTGCCGCTGGAAGCAGGAATGCAGTTCATGGAGATTTGAACACTGCTTGCTCTTAAGTCCCGTCCTTCTTCTCCATTTCCCCAGCTACTGAGCTCTTAGGATTCTTCTGGGGACCCCATGAGGTGAGACTGGAGCAGGCCTCCTGGGAAGTGCCCTGGCAATGACGGGGAAGCTGGATATCCACCTTCGATTTTCTTCCCCACTGGACTGGGTTAGGTGATTTTCTGGCCATTTTATATCTCTATTTCCTGAAATAATCTGAATCAATTTCCTTGGTGATTGCCAATTTCTTTCCAGAAGGAGCCCAGGGCATTTGTGAGCATAAAGTGACCTGTAACTGACACCTCTTTTCAAAATCTGGAAGTAGAGACCCCTTAAAAGTTGGTCCAGCATGGCCCTCAAAACAATCACTTGTTCAAGAAAGGACTAGAAAATACCTGAAATAACATTCCCCTGGGAGGGGATTTTAGGCTGGTAATCCAGTCTCTACAAAAATGTCTAATGGTTTTTGCAAGGATGGTGAGGGAGGTGGGAGTGATTTCTGCATAAATACATACCTAATATAGGCAAATTTTCTAGACCCAAGAACAGTGGTCCAGTAGGCTGTGCTTTTAAGAATAAAATTAAGAAAAAAAGGGGAGTGCGGGAGGTGAATTAAAATGAACTGGCCTTTTGTGCATGGGTCACTAATGTGAACTCTGCAGAAACAATATAAGCATGTGATTCTAGCCTCTGTAGAAAAGCATCATTTGTTGCATTGGACAGGCCCAGTCATCTACAGTGATACATTATACCAGTGAGAAACAGGGAAAGTATTGGTCACATGGGATTAAAGCTCTTTTTTGATTTACGTTTGGAAGTAGTCCTAAACCTTTTGATTAAATCACAAGGAATTTTAGACTTTTTCCCCTGTATTTTTTTTTTTTAATTTATTTAGTACTGGGAAGACAGGCCTTAAGTAGAAATAATTTGGAGGCCAAGATACAAACTGTAAAAGAAAAGGAAGTGACAGTATTTGTACTTTGAATTAGTGAAACCAATTATCTGGTCTATTGCTTTTAACTCCTGTCTCTTTTAAAGTTGTAATCATTTTTTGCTTACATATAAGTAAAATCTTTTCTACGTTAAAGATATTGAATCTTTACTTGTTTGTGGTAAAATCTTATTTTCTAATTGGTCCTTTTTTTAATGCTATTTTTGTTAGTTCATTTTTTGATATAGGGCAGAGCAAACCTGTACTGCTTAAAACCCTCTTACTCTAATAAATCCAGTTTCTTCATGGTGGTTTTGGCTGGTGGACATTGACAAAAAATAATGGGGCATATAATTAAAGATTAAAAAGGAAAAACAACTGATGTTAGAGAAATAAAGGAAATACATAAGATGAGGAGCTGGTTATGGAATAGCAAATAAACATAAAATATTAGGTAAGAACAAAAAAGCTAAAAATTAGTCATTGTAAAGGACCTTCAATTTATGTTCCTATTAGAGAAGATAAACAGGGCTTCTCTGGTAGTTCAGTCAGTAAAGAATTTCCTGCAATACAGGAGACCAGGGTTCAATCCTTTGGTCTGGAAGATCCCTTGTAGAAGGAAATGGCAACCCGCTCCAGTATTTTGCCTGGAGAATTCCATGGGCAGAGGAGACTGGCGGGCTATAGTCCACGGGGTTGTAAAGAGTTGGACATGACTTAGAGACTAAACCACCACCAATATAGAAGGTAATTTAACTACATGGGCTATTATTGTCAATATCCACCAGCCAAAAAGCATCAGGAACATAAAGAAATAAGACACACATACTCAGTATTAGGGTGAGAAAATACATTTGTGNAAGAGTTGGACATGACTTAGAGACTAAACCACCACCAATATAGAAGGTAATTTAACTACATGGGCTATTATTGTCAATATCCACCAGCCAAAAAGCATCAGGAACATAAAGAAATAAGACACACATACTCAGTATTAGGGTGAGAAAATACATTTGTGGGCAATAGATAATTAGAAATGCAAATAAGATAATTTGCATTTTGAGCAAATTTAGCTCAATAAATGTAAAAAATTAAAAGAACAGTATAGATTCCTTAAAAACATAATTTGCCAAAATAGGCTTCAAAATAAATTCATGAGGCAAATAAAATAACCCTATAACTACCAAATGAAATTTTATATTTAGATAAAGTGTTCCTACAAAGAAAACAGAATGCTCTGATAATTTTACAAATGAGTTCTAACAAACATTCTTGTATTAGGTCATTTCAATCCCAGGCAAACTCATCTAGAGAATATAAAAATAAAACATCCTCAACTAACTTTGTGTGACAAGTTTGTTGACTTCAAAATTAGACAAATATACCATGAGAAAATCACAATTACAAATGTTCATATAAACATCTTAATTATTAATAAGCTCAATTCAGCAACAAATATAATAAATCATTCTGAGTCTGGTTTCATCATAGCAAGCCAAATTTGGTTTAATCTCAAAAGAAAAAAAAATTCTTCACAAAATACATTGCATTAACAGATTAGGGCAAAGAAACATATGATTATCACAATAAATACAGCAAAAGCATGAATAAATCTCATCATGCATTGAGGAAAAAAGGCAATTATCAACTGGCAGTAGAAGGGAGTACCGCATCCTGATAAAGGGAATCTATGAAATACACACAGCATCCATTCATTTGCTCACTGGTAAAATGTACAATTACTCCATTCACATTAGGAACAGTACAAGAATATTCACATTGCCAGATCCACTCAGTACTTTACAAGACGTCCTAACAAATCCAGTAAGAATATTAAAAAGTTATAAAATTAAAAGGAAGAAAATGTATTCCATTAATTACAGATTACAAAATCATCTTATATAAGTATTTCCAAAAAATTTACAGGTAAATTATTAAATTAGTAAGTTCCCTGATATAAATACACAAAAGTCAACTGTATTTTCTACATACAATCATCAATTAGGACATATAATTGAAAATAAATATGATCCACTGTAATATATAAAGTGTTCATACTTAAATCTATCAAAGGATTAACAAATGTTATATAAAAGGAGAGATATGCCATGCTTATGAATTGGGATTAATTAAAGAGGTCAATTCTCCCAAAATTGATGTAATGCATTCACAATAACATGTATTGTTTTTTGTTTGCTTGCTTTGAGGAACTATGCAAACTAATTCTAAAATGCATATGGAAGAATAAAGGCTTAAGAAATAGAAAAAAGAAAATAAAAAGACTTGCCTTGCCAGATTTCAAGGCCAATAAAAAGACTGCAGTAATTAAGACAGTGCAGTATTGTCATTGGGTAATCAATTTGCCAGTGGAGTACAGTACAGAACTCAGAAATCAGCTCACACAAAATATAAGGACTTGATATGCAGTAGAAATGGCATTGAAGATTAACGGAAAGGAGAGGGTACTGAATCTTTTCAGTCTAGGACAGCAGGTTATTCATACAGGAAAAAAAAACAACACTCAGAATGGACTTAACAATTAATATAAAGCAGATTAAATGGAGAAGGAAATGGCAACTCACTCCAGTATTCTTGCCTGGGAAATACCAGGAAATTTCATGAACAGAGTTGCCTGGTGGGCTACAGTCCATGGGGTCCCAAAGAGTCAGACATGATTGACCAACTAAGTACGCAGATTAAATATTTAATTATAAAAGGCAAAATAAGCTCTCTATCTCCTGGTCGTCCTGTCCTTGTGGAAGCCCTTTCCCCCGGGTGTAGGAGTAAGGGGACCTCTGACCAGCTTCTAACCAAAGCTGCCTGGGTGTCGCTTCTAAGATTATGATAGCATGTTAGCAGCTTCTCTATAGACTCTCTCATCCTGACTTCGTGAAGTTACTGCCGATGGAGAAGCTCATATGGCAAGTGATTCAAGGTCTCCTGCCAATAGGCAGAAAAGAACTGAGGCTTTTAGTCCAATAGCCCACAAAGAATTTAGTCTTGCCAACAATCACATGAGCTTGGAAGTGGGTGCTTCTCAGATGAGATCCAAGTCCCAGCAACGTCACTGCAGCCACATGTGCGAGCAGCTGACCAAGTTCAACCAGGCTTGGTTTCCCGACACACAGAAACTGTGAGACATGAATGTGTGCTGTTCTAAGCCATTACATGTGTGGTAATATTGTTTGGCAGCAATTGATAATGATAGGAAAATAGAGGAGAACATTTTCAGTGCCAAGACACTAAGATTCTTTGATAGGATGTTAAAAAGTATAAAAAAGAAAAATTATTTGTAAACATATTTTGTCTACATTCAAATTAAGAACACCTGCATATCAAAATGTATCATAAAAGTCACAGTACAAAGATCATAAAAATATAAGCCAAGAAGTTATTCACAGCAAGTATAACCAAAAAAGGATTAGTATTATTAATATACAGTAAATGTCAATGAATCAATGAGAAAAAAAATGAATGCCATGGAAAAATGGATAAAAGACATGAACATGATTTCTTTTCCCAAAAGAAGAAACACAGATAGCAAAAATAAGGACGACTGTGTGTGTGTGTACACTAGTGCATGTGCTGCACACGTGTTCTATGTTATTAACAGAACTGGAAAAAAAAGCCATTGCACTCTCTTATCCCACTAGACAGAAAAATATTTAAAACTATGAAAATGCCAAGTACAGGAGAAGCTTTGGAGCAACACAAGCTTTTCAACAATTGCTAGAGTGTCAACTGGTACAAACAATCTGTGCAAATAATTATTTGGTATCTAGAATACTTGAGGATGCATGTTGAGCCCTCAATATATACACTAGGCTGGAGTGGGGCTGGGTGGGAAGGTTTCTGGGTACAAAAAAAAAACCACAATGACAAAATTCTTGCATTAACATATGTGCATTATATAGCATATATAAAGTTTTATGTATAATGTTTAAAATTACAAAAATTAAAAATATTCCCAAAATTCAACAAGATGAAAGATTCATAAAGTATGCTGTTTGGACAGTAGTCTATATTGGAACCCACCATGTTGGAAATAAGTGCTCTCCACCTGCAAACATCAACCTGAATTAGACAAAATTTTGAGTGAAGAAAAGCAAGCTATGTAATATATGCAGTATGTTAGGTTTACATAATGTATAAAAACATGAAAAAATGTACAATGTGTTGATAAATATAGAGACATATGTGGTGTAGCTATAAAGAGCACAGGAATGGCAAACACAAAACTCAGGATAGTTGTTACCTCTGGGGTCGCTGGAAAGGGTGGGAGGATACAGTAATGGAAGGTCGAGGTATACGCTCTGTACCACATGGTAGGGTGTGAGTATAGGGGTTCTGACTCTAAGTCCCAGCTCTGGTCACAGAGACTTAGCAATATCACAGAAGAGGGCTTCTGATAGGGTCAGCACGTCTTTTCAGCATCCACATATTAGCATAACCTATCCATCATACCTACAGTTGGAGAAGTAGGGGGCAGCAGACCTGACACGTGCAAGGCTCAGCAAAACAGTGTCTTCTGACTTGCATACAGTGGACCTCAGCCAGGGTTTGGACGGCAGTATCCAGGGAAAACCAGTCACAGAAGAGGAATTCCTGTCCTCAGTGGGATGAACCCTGTGATCGTTCCCTGGGCAGAGGCGCGTGCTGTCCCAGGCTCCTTGCTGGAAGGCTGAGGTTCCAACTGGAGGCTCTGGAACTGCTCCTGGGTTGTGATCTACAGCCACAGAAGAGAAAAAACACCCACACTTACAAAGCACCAGGCAGATGATAACATATTGTAGAACTTAACCCTGAGCCAAAGAATGTGTATGAAGGATGTGTGCATTAAGTGTTCTATAAAGAGATCATTTTATATTCACAAAATCATCTGTTACATATGGTGTCAAGGTATATAATCATGACATGTGTAACTTGGATATGCTAGCTCAGATTGTTGTTGTTTAGCTGCTGTCGTGTCTGACTCTTTTGCAACCCTGTGGGCTGTGACCAACCAGGCTCCTCAGTCCACGGGATTTTCCAGGCAAGAATGTTGGAGTGGGTTGCCATTTCCTTCTCCAAGGGATTGTCCTAACCCAGGAACTGAACCCGCATCGCCTGCATTAGCAGGCAGATTCTCTACCACTGAGCCACAAGGTTGGACCTCACTTATTCCAGCATAGCCATTAGAGTAAATGCCATGTTCACACATAGACTTCAGCACTCCCAGCTTTTATGCATATTTCATAATAAATAAATGGAAATATTAAAATAGGAAAAATACATTGATTTTGATGCAGAAGATCATAATAATGTATCTACTGAATGAAGGTATGAACATAAAATTATGATTAATATTATACAAATAGCTCTTGTATCATGATATAAAACTTCAAGTAATAGCATCATACTTAAATTCAATAGGCTTCTCTGATGGCTTAGTGGGTAAATAATTCTGCTGCAATGCAGGAGACACAAGAGATGCAGATTCAGTCTCTATGTTGGGAAGATCTCATGGAGGAAGAAATGGCAACTTCCTCCAGTATTCTTGCCTGAAAAATCCCATGGACAGAGGAGCTTGGTGGGCTACAGTCCATGGGGTTCCAAAGAGTCAGATACACCTGGGTGACTAAACATAAACTTAAAAGAGTCTCTATCTTAATAAAATTCAGAAGGAAATACAATATTCTTTGGAATAACTCAAAGCATGACTCTAGAAATAAAGCACTGAGGTAAGTGAAGTAACTGAAAATTTGAATGATTTTTTTCTTAAAATGTGAGCATTTCATGAAAAATGCTCCAAATTATTTCCAAATTGGTATATTAATTGCATAATTGTGATTTTACATGTTTTTACAACTCAGTTGATATATGAAATAGTAAGATAGGTGTCTATCTGGTCTATATGCCAATTATGTAGGCTCAAATTCTCTGGGGACATTTTAATATTTTCTTCTTGGGAGAATGGTGTATTCTGTTACATATGTGTTTGATAGAAAATGAATTGGAGGTGATTGCAAAGAGGAAACAAGTATCATTCTATGAATTTTCACATGTGACTTTATTTAATCCTTGCATCAACTCTGGGGGAGTTTTACAGATCGGGAAATGATGATTTCAAATTAAGAAAACTGCCCAACACCTCATAGCTGGTCATTATTTATTGACCTAGGGATTTGTATTCAAATTTTATCAACTTTCAAAGTTCATATAATATACAAAGTGTTGTTAATATAACATTCTTAATAGAAATCACCCTCTTCAAATTAACCAAGGAAATGGGAGAAAGGCATAAACATAGCTTGTGAAAAACCCATGAGCACAATATGTTGATTATACACAGAAAACCTTACACCTCATATGATGATGGAATCCTGCCAGATTTTCATTTGGGTGTACAAGAAAGTCCTGGAGAAGGAAATGGCAACCCACTCCAGTATTGCCTGGAGAATCCCATGGACAGAGGAGCCTGACAGGTGACAGTACTTGTGGTTGCAAAAAGTCAGACACGACTGAGTGACTGACTGAGCATAAAAGCAAGTACCTTGTAGTAACGGGGTTTTTGTTCAGTAACTATAAACTCAAAATTTATAGTTAATTTTGAGTAAAAGATAAAGTATAACTGAATGCATGTACATTTCAGTTTATTTTGTTGAATCTAAAGAAAAATAACACGAGTTCCTTGGTGCACATACGCCCACTGTGAGTGTGATGTGCTCGAGTTAACACTGAATGCCAGGACACCCAGGTTAATGCCTGGAGTGAAAATGAAGAGCAGAATCCATGTGTTTCACTCTGTAGGGTTAACTTTTATTAACTGCACTCTTTATATGCAGTTGTCTTTTCATGGGTGTTTTATGGAAGCAATTTCATCACTTCTTGGTTGTATTGTGTTCTTGTAAATCTCCCTTCAAAGTTTTGTGGAATACCGCATTAAGGCATCAAGTTAAAATGGCCCAACATCGTTTAAAAAGCCTTATGTTAAAATCCCAGAAACTTTAAACAAATATATAAAACAAAATTAATCTTTTGGAACAAGGCAAAGGAATAAAGGAACACTTAGAACAATAAATAAACACTAATAAAGTTGGACAGTTATCTTTCATTGCAGTAGAACAAAGTTTGGGAGCATTATTTCCATTATGCAATGAATAAGGTAAGAAGTGCCTTATGCATTATCCGTAGAGGGATGTCAGATTTTAATGCAGGGATTAGAGATCTTTGTGTTGTTCATTTACTCCTGAAGTGAGAAAAGTGATGGTGATGGGAGCTGAATTAACTTCCAAAAGAATGAAAAGCACCGTGGATGTCCCATGTGTATGAATGTCTGCTTCTTTAAATCACTGGTATCATGGTATATACCCCTCGCTTGGAAATAGTGAGGGAGACAGTCTATAGGAAAACACCACACTCTCTAGGAAGCTGTAAAACCTGCCACTTAGATGAAATTCAACACCAGTGTTAATACCCTTGAAAGGAAAAATTCATTTCATCTCAAGAGTCTCAGTAATACAGAAATAGTTTAAAGAAATAAGATAGAAAGAGCAACTGCAATGTACTACAGAAAAGATTTGCCCAGATTACAGTCTATCCTTTTTTTCTGAAGTTTCAGCTATAATAAGATTCTAGAGAGATTCTTAAACAGTTCATACAATAATGAACTTAATTGTTAGAGGAACAGTTCCCCTTATGCACCTTGTGTTCAGATTTAGATTCAGAATTCCTTCCTTCCATTTTTCATTTCTTCCTTCCCTCCTTCCCTTCATTCTACTATTTCCATAGTGGGGATAAGAGCAGTTTTTTGGGTGCCCCCCCCGCGCCCCCCGCCAAATGAATTACTTTAAAATATATTTGGTTGACTGTCAGCTCCATAGGTTTTGTTCACTGCTGCCTTCTCAGGATTGGTCAGCTCTGCCTGGTAATGTGAATCTGGAGGCACTGAGAGGGCAGGGAAAGGAAAAGGAGATGCCACTGGCCAGCTGGAGCCCAGATGAGATACCCTGAGTTATCCTTTACTGCTATTACCAGCAGCAATCTGTATGCACCCCAGTCCGACCACACTCACACAGCCTTCTCTTCAGAGCACCCCTTGCTGTTCAGTTATGGACCACATTTCTTTGTGAGAAATGTGTTGGGGCAATTAAGTCGGGAGAATTGGGAGAGAGTGAGCGTCAGTAGTTTTGTTCTGCTTGTGCCTCTCACTACTTACTGATGGGATGTCCTGTGACCATATAGTCAAATCTAACTAGGAAAAGCATGGATGATGATCTCGCTCCAAATGTACCGAAGCTCCATAAACTACTCCCTTTTCTCATAACCACCATTTCTAAGGCAGAGCAGCTGACACTTTGTGGTGCCTCTCCTTGGGCGGTAATCGCTACCGGCATTCCCTTCCTCTCCTCCTCTTGATGAATTCCTACCGACTCTGAAGTCTCTGGAGAGAATACCAATTCTTCACAGGGCAGGCACAGAGTCAACTCATTTTTGTCTTCTTCCCTCATGCAAATCAATACCTTGGAGGTAGGTACCCCAAAACTACTGTGAATTGCTAACTGAATTGTAAACCTGCTCCAAATGCTGTCACAAAAACAGATTCCCTGCAGAGAATACAGGCTTCAGATTTATCTGTAAAATCAACACCAGTGAGTTGTGAAGACTGTAATGATGAACATGAAAACCTTAAGGTTCTGTGCAGCACATACTAAGAGACTAATTGATGATGGATCCTTCTCTCTTTAAAAACAAAAGTCTCCACTATGCCAACCCTCTGTACCACCTACCTATTAGAATGACTCAAGGGACCTGCACCAACCTTTCTTTCATAGATCTCCTGCTCGAATGGAGATTCCACCAATGATAGGAGGGGCAATTGTGGAGCCTAGGCATACAGTCCCCAGGATGTTCTTGCTACTTAGTAAGTTAGGACAAAGTACAGAGAAGAGTGAAATGGACTGAAGGCAGGACTTAAAATTAACTTACAAGAGTGGAGTCATGGCTTGTCCATCACTGAAGGGTGCAAGTTTAGTAGCTGAAATCATGGGACTGCATTTCCCAACTCTGCCTTCTCAGTTTCAGACAAAATCCTAGCACAGGTACCCAAAGACCTAAAGAAGAGGGCTATTACAGATTATCCCAACCATAGCTGAGTTGCTTTTAGCTTTTTATTAACAGAGGAGTCAGGTTATACATATAGTTCGAATAAACTGGGCTATGGTCTCCAGTATAGGTTTTCTTTGCTGCGTAACTGGATAGATGTGAAAGAAAAATGAAAGTGAAGAATAAAAACAAGACACCCGGCTAAGGTTTGGAAGCCTTCTCCAAACCTATCTTTGGAAATGGAACTAAACTAGTTACTTGGACTAAACACAACATAAGCTCATATAAATTACAGCTCAAGCATTTACAAGTTAGCTAGAGAATGTGAGAATCTGTTTTAAGTTCCTTCCATTCTTTGTGCAAAAAATTAAAAAAAAAAAAAACAACTCAGTCTAGTTCTTAAAATGTTATTTGAATTTTTCTGCCAACATGAAGGGAAATAATGATACTAGTCAAGTATGGAAAACATTGCCTTAGCAGCTATTTTTAGACATACTTTGGTCTATATTTAAACAAGCAGTAGATAGCCCACATATGTATGTTAAACTCCTAGATGTGTCTTAGAATATTAGGCTCCCTTATCTCTGTAAGTGGTGTTGTAACATACTATCTTCTACTTACACTTTTCACTAAATTAGTGACACTTTCTAATTATGATCAGAGTTATGTCAGATTTTAAAACCATTGTCCATGTTTACTTATAGATAACTGAATGAGATAGACTTTATATAGTAGCTAAGATGGTAAAGCATCTGCCTGCAATGATCCCTGGGTAGGGAAGATACCTAGGAGAAGGAAACGGCAACCCACTTCAGTATCCTTGCCTGGAAAATTTCATCAGAGGAGCCTGGTAAGCTTTAGTTCACAGGGTCACATTCACACATGACTGAGTGATGAATACACAAGGCATCCATGATGATCCTAAACCAAATCACCAAAACCTCTGCTGATAAATGATGCCAATCAAAAGTCAATGGCAGACAGAAGGGGTGGTATTTCTACAAAAAGCAAAAAAAAAAAGAAACATAACTAGTGTGTGGAGAGAGTCTCTTCAAATATGAATGTATTTATGACAGATCCTATACCATGCCTGGGAATTAGACATAAATAATTACCCCATTCCTGTCAGACATTTATAGTACTAATTATTCTGTTTGTCCAAAAAGCCAGTTAATCAAACATCTAATACTCAGGTTCTCAGCTCAGTATGTAGGTATTAAAGTGTATCTACCTAAAAGTCATGCCTTTCTGGGTTTCTATAGATTAACTGTAATCATAGACTTTTCTTCTTTCTACTGAGCAGGTTCTCCCATTTCCTTCCTTTCTGGAATTGTCATTAAAGTAAATTCAGCTATGGATATGGCCTCCCTCATCCGAAGTGAGTAATTTGCATCATTTCTAACTTTTGAAAACTAGATCAACATTACCACCACACTTGTTACTTTTTATGTCAGCAAAACTAATCCATTCTTTCAGAATTTCAATATGTAAACAGTATTATTTGAATAAATGCTTTTATTCCAATTGGGCCCAAGCTTGGAGAAATTAATGAAGGAAAGAATTGTTTTTATGGAAATAACTTTTTGTGTTTCCTTTGAAAATGTCACAAAGTCATCAGGGTTGCTTTAATTATTTTTGTGATGATCAGAGTAAAAATGTAGTAAAAGTAAGTTCACATTTTTCCTAGGATGACACTCTGGAGGCACTCTGGAAGTGCATGACCTAGGTGTTCTGAGATCATAATTGGGATGTTAAGGCATAAGTGGGACTCAAGCATGAACAAGTCCTTGCATATGCAATGGCTGGGCCAGCCTTTACCTACGTGTAACATTCCTCAGAAACAGAACCTGTGAACATAAGTCTTCTCCTCCAGCAAACTTTCCCTTGGGTCAGAAGTAGACAGGGAAATTCACCCTGACCTTGCTAGTGGTGAAAGATACCCTGTGAAGATCACCTCAAGTGCGTCCCTTTCCTTATCTATTAATAACGTATTCTCATCTTGTTTCCATATTCATTCACAGAACTGCTCTTTTTCATTTTCCACATCTCTCCCCCAACCCCTGCACATACTCAACCTGGCTCTCTTCTGCCTGTGAGCATGTTTCTGTGCAAAGTTAAAGGAAAGGCAGTGGTCCAGAATCTGTGTTCTCTGCCGCTATCTGCACACATTGGTAATTCTTACCTTGATCGAACCTCGTATTATTTTCAACCCAGAGCCTTTTTATTTGATGTAAGATCACACATCCTGGAAATTGAAAGCAGACACTGAGACTCTGACCAGTAATGGAAATGGTGTTATCATCCATGTAGAAATGTTACATGCATCACGATAACCCTGAGATAGGAAGAATAATCTTCCTTGAGAATAATAGTGTGGATTTGAGTCTTTGGTTGCCCTCTCAACCTGTATTAATACAACAGGACTTTCATTCATTTTGACATTGTAGAGAGGGCAGGGAGAGCTACATCAGGAAGTAGAGGTGGGGGAGTAGGAGAGAGCTGTTTTCCTACTGTAATGGAAGAAAAATGACAGCCTGGTTAGCTTCAGCTGGAATGTAACATACCCACAGCTTGATCACCCTGGAGGCACATTTTGACATAGCAACAAACTACTGAGAAAGAGCCACTTTTATCTAGGTCAGAATGACAGAATTCCAAGTGTTAGAGCCTGGAGGGTAAGGGGGGGTGGTGTGAAACTACAGTTTGAAACATCAGGAAGAAGACTGCAGTTGAGACACTGATTTGCAAGTCCCCACACTGCCTCGTGGTTTTCATCCAGTTCATTGTAATTGCTCCACTGGTTTCTAATGGCATCGCATTTTGATTTCAGCGTCTACCAAAATAAAATGAACCATGTGTTATGACAACGACATTTATAATAAGATGCAGATGGTAAAGGAAACAGATGCCTCTGACATCATCTGCCATTAGCCTTCAACTTCTGCAGACACCGGCAGTCTGGAGACTCATTCAAAGGGACGCAGGATAAGTCAGGCAGTTTTCCAATTCTGTTTCCACTCTAAAAAAACACTGGCAGCAGCAGCACTGCTTTGACTCATACAATGATAATTCCACAAGGATAAATCTGATTCTAAGGTGGTCTCAGGCTTTGACACAAAATTAATCATCAGGACAGGGGGGAAAAATCCCCACAAATATTAGCCATTAGTAACTACTGACTGTTTTGTGTGACAGTGGCAGAAAGCACAGGGTGGGAGTGGTAACGGTCAACAGCTGCAGTTTCAAGGAAGCAAGAATGAGAGGGTTTTAAAGAGACAAGAGGGCCTAAAATACCCTACCAGCCCTTGGCATCCATTGTTCCAAGACTGATTTCTTATGACTTCTAAGTAAAAAACTTTAAGGAGGATTTTCAGGTCACTGTTTCTGACCAAAAAAACAAAAACAAAAAAAACACAATCCATTCTGTATTTCCATCTGTATTTTCCAGAAGGGATCCGATAATTCTGATAGGAGTTTTCACCATTTCCCCAGTGATATCTGTGAACATTCTACACAGTAAAAGGATTTGTATGTATCTGTGGCGTGCAAGATAAATGTGTTGGGACACCTTCTAAAAAACTAAGAAACTTTTGTATTTCATCTTGAAAGCAAGAGGCGCTTGGGTAAAACATCAACTGCCAGGCTTTCAGCAGTGCATGAGGTTCTGTGCTAGATCAGCTGAGTTACGGATGAAGCAGAGAGTTAGACAAACACCTTCATAATCCTCCTATCTCCCCTGACCATGGTAATAAAACTTCATCTACACCTCTGTGGCAGAAACATCTTAGCAGAAAAAAAATTCAGAAACAAGGAAAGTGGTGACATAAAAATAAATCCTGCGAGGCCAAATACGGTGCTTATTTTTAAAATAATCTCTCTCTGCATGTGACGAATTGATCACAAACACACACACACAAACACACACAGTACAAGAATAAACAAACTTCTAATTCATATCCACAAATTGGGTTGGAAAGTATTAGTGCAAATCTCTGCTGACCTGCAGCATTCAGTCCATAAACTTTGGGTATCCTAGACGATCCATCAGCGTCCAGCAGATGTTCTCAATCAGTTTAATTTCATCCTTCGGCAAGTTTCTCTTCCAAACGTTAGTATTAGCGGGTGATATCTCCCCTTCGTAGGGAAGATAGAAAAGGTTCGTGGAGGTGGCAAACAATATTTGGTTTAAAGTAGCAGGAGATAAAGGAATTCCAAGGAAGGCAAAAATCCTTTCCGTGGTATTCTGAGGGAAATGCACAAGATCTTCAAATTTGATCAATTGGTAGCTGGTGGGCAGGAGGTCTGCATTTATCCTCAGGGCAGCGGCCGTGTTTGCCAGCCACGCATGGGCCAGCAGCGAGACTGGGTGAGGTCTGGACGCCAACAGTTCCTTCCGCAGCAATTCATACTCCACAGCATAGCCTGAGTTCAAGGTACAACGGCCTGCACTTCCCTCCGTTTTAAACAGCTTAGCTAAGTGCTCTTGCACATTCTTCAAAGAGTAAAGGCTAGGTTTACTACTGTACAGCATGGAATAAACCCACGCCCGAGGGTCCCTCACCACGTATAAGGCCTTCAGAGAGGCTCCCAACACCTCGTGAAAGAAATGCAGCTTTAAGGTCCAGCTCCCGCTGCCCAGGCTGAGCACCGGCCGCGCGCTGGGGTAGTGGACCAGGTGTCTCCGCAGAGCCCGGACGTATTCAGCGTCTCTGTCAAAGGCGCCTTTCATTCTGCTTCTTTGTTCTGCCAGAGACTCTCTCCTTCTCAACTTCCTTTTCTTGTCTTTATTCATGGTAAAATACTGGGCCAGTTTCCCCCTACCGGGTTCGTGCAGATGGATATTTTGCAAATGGAGTTTTGTGTCTCGGACCAAGGACTGCAACCAGCCTCGGAGTAAACGGAAACGCACGCCCTGGACATCCGACGCCGTCCATTCACAGGCGTCCACAAAGGAGTCGATTTCCAATTCCGTTTCCGGGATATCAATGTAGGCTGTGGGGACCCGGATGTAGAGGAAGTCGCTACTGTTGAAGAAGAGTTGTTTGAGAATCTCGGCTCCGGAACCAGGAAGTGAGGTAATGACGACGTCTGGCGGGTCTGTACGCTGGCCATCCGGGGCCAGCACCTGCCCGCTCAACTCGGTCTCTGGCCTCGCCCACTTGGCACAGATGGGCTGAGTGCAAGCGCTCCACACATCCAGCAGCTCAACGGACCACAAGGCAATAACAAGGATGAGGATCCACCGCATAAGCTTTCTAAAAGAAAGGTAAAACCGCCACTGAAAAGTTAAGATCACCAGGCCTATGCACAAAATCAACCCAACTGCTACATTAAATTTAAATCCAAAGGGGAAAATAACTCTTTCGCGTCTTATGGGCTTTACTATTGCCTCAGTGCCCAAACCGAAGCGGGTTACTTGGGCCTGATCAGCCAGAGTGGCAAAGCCACCAAATCCCAGGTAGTCAAACCTTGTCTTCAAGTTCTGGTAGTCAGTCACGATGGAAACAACATGGTCGGTGTTATTGACACTGAGAGAAAGCTGAAGTCCAGAATTGGAATTATCAATAAATCTGCAGCTGGAAACATTGACGTATGGCCCATAGAAGATGTATGCAATTCTTGTGATTGTGGATTCCATCTGAAACGTAACATTGACAAACTGAGTCCACCGTTTCTTAAATTCAGCGGCTTGCTCTGCTTCCTGTATACTACCAAGGGGGCTACTGCCATGATGATCAAACCAAAACATCTTGTAGTGAGCATCCCACACGTCCATCAAGGCGCCATTATACTTGTTTGTGAACCTATATGGGATGTACTTAAAATCAATATCCAGATTATGGAAGAAGGCACTGACAGACTTTATTGGGGAATCTTCTTGCTTCTCGACATGATCAACAACTAGCAGAGTCTGCGAGTTTAAGAGAAGCAAAGCCCGATACACGCTTTTCAGCTTCATTGCTGAAGAGTAAGCCGACACAGCTTCCCCACTCACAAATATCATGTCCCCGTGCTGAGAGGCAGTAATGATTTCCCCAGCCGCATCACCAACCTCCTCACCAGTCCACTTGAGCCACTGTGCACATTCTCCCAGCTGACCTTCCCAGGGCTTATTACACTGGCTGGTGGGTGATGGCGCAAACACCAGTACGTTGTTCAGGTGGCTCAACTTAGGTCCATAGAGAGCTTCGGAAACAAACACCTGGCCGTTGGGGGCAAAGGTAAATGAGTTCTGATCCGGATGTTCATGTCCAGGGTTGAAGCTCCTCCACCCATCAATCCAGGAGTATGGCTGGAAGTGAACTATGTCATACACAGCACGCCCTCCTAGCTTCCCAGACTTAAAAGATACAAAGGTATTGGTCTGTGTATTTGGCAGCCCAGCCCCATAAGTGACCACACCCCAGTTAGGGAACAGGTACATTTTTGCAGTGCCATATTCTGCAGGAGGCTGTGGGGTGAGCTGGGGGTCATACCAGATGTATTCAGTGTGAAGGGTACTCCACCTCTGGGCAGTAGAGGGGACCATGGGTCCATCTTTAGGTCGGTGCCTTCTGATTTGCTGAGCTAACCAATTTCCAGCTCCATTCTTTAAGACAAACTTATCCAAAAAAACTAACTGGCTCTCAGGACCATAAAACCAGTTATAATTGGAATCTGCTATCCCCACGGTCCTTTGGAAGCCTGGCAAAAGGGTGGCATAATAAAACCAAAAGTGCATTTTTAACCAGTTGTTATCCAAGTTGTTGATATTAAAGTGGCGCTGGGCCAGAAAAACATACTGTGTGACCGATTTAGCTGTGTAGCTTCCATAGGCCACACCTTCATCCAAAGAGCCATCGACAATGTGATTCAACAGAAACATTGTCTTTTCCATCACATCTACTACAACCTGTTTCCATACATTTACCTTAGTCCCTTTATCTACCCCAGTCACCAAAGCCCCGGTCAGCAGTGCTATCATGTTAGTAGCTTGGTGGTTGTGAAGAAGTTGTTTGCCCCAAGAACGGACCTTAGAATACTCATACATTTCCTCAGTAATAACCCATATTTTTTCTAGGTATTTTTGTCTCCGACGACCATCTAATAAGTTATATAAAAAGTCAAAGGCAGTGGCAAAACCTGTTAGGGAATGGCCAACTGGAACCTCATCCCCTGGTGCATTCTCCACCAGCCAGTCTTTGTAGCCCACCATCCTGTCCATGTATTCCAAGGCAAATTCAAAGGCAACTTTGTCTTCTGGGCACAGCAAACAGTACAGGGCTAAAGGAGGCAGATTGTTACCATAGATTTCATTCCACTTGGCAGCAAAATCAGCATGCTTGGGTGGAGGTAGGTAGTATGTCGGGTTTGACAGCATAGCAGTCACCGCACTTCTGATCGCTCTAAAAAGGTGCAAATGGGTCGTGCGAGACTTCTGTCTCATTGCTTGGATCTCTCCAGCATCAAAATACAAACGTGGATGAAGCATACTCTTCTTCGGTTTTTGATTGGGTCTGACATCTTGCACTTTCTGTGTCTTAAATGGATCTATGTCATCCGTGAAAACTGCCCAGTCAGAGTAATTGCTCACAGATTCCTCCAAAGTAGAGAAAGCAAACATCACTAATACTAAAAATAAGAAATGTCCTGTAAACATTAACGCCATGATCCATCGGGAGCTCCTTTCCTCAGGCATACATGTCAAATGCAGCGCTCAATGTGCTTCCCATCTGCTGAGTATAAAACATACATTTAAGGCCTTGATAAAACAAAGACTGTAAATTGTATGTGCTGTGAAATCCTGCTGACATTCGGCTCATTCAAAGTACAGTTGCCAAAAAGAGAAAACTTACACTGTGAATCTGCCTCCCTGATGCAGTGTTGCTTCCAATAAAACTTCAAGGAATGTTAAAGCCTCTGATTTTCCCATGTCACACAGCAAACTGTAGTGGAGACAGTCAAGAATACTATGAATTCAAAAGTTACTTCCATGACAGAAATCCACCTAACGTGGAGTCAAAAAGCCCACATTGTAAATTTAAAACAAAACAAAACAAAACAAACTCCAAAATCCAAACTAAGAAGTCATTTCTGGCACAGGATATCATCACTGGTGATAAGATCATCATACAGGTCTGATGCCTTTGTCTGTGTGCTCTCAAAGAAGTTGATGTAGTACCGAAATCCTTGGAGCAGACTGGGTTGTTACTCCGCTCAGCTTTTTACACTTTTGGCTGTGATAATTTTTTTTTCTTCCTCCATTTTTGGGAGAAAAACATCCTCAGCAAGTGTTCAAGGTCCTACTTGGTTTTAGAACACTCCGGATTCCTGCCCTCATTTCAAATCTGTCTTGTTCAGGCTTACTTACTCATCAGCCTATTATAACCCATCTGAGAAAGCATATTCTCATCTTCTTTTATCAGCTTCATCTGTACAACTATGAAAATCTAATCTCTGCAACCACCTAGGTACTTCTTTTCCAATCATGAAGTAACCACCAACTGGGAAAGAAAACTCCCCTTTCACCAACAGTGACGTCTCTTTTCCGTTGCTTTTTCATGACACTGGAAAAACAAAACAGAAATTTTGTTCTGGGGGACAAAACAAAACAGAAAATCTCTGAGGCTACAGGTATGCTGGGACATAAACGGAAGATTTAAACGTTCTACCATCTCCTAATAGAAATTTTGGAATGACAGTAAGATCTGTTTTTTAACACAATTGAAGTTACACTAAATGATTCCTTTTCTCATACTTTTCAAGGCACATATTAGGATAACAATGATGGTAGAAGACAAGCGGCCACAAGATGTAACTTTCCCAAGAGTATTTATTTTAACAGTGGCTTGCTTTCGTAATTTAAAATGTTTTTACTCAAATACAGTCAAGAGAAGAAGAGTACCGCTGTCATTCTTGTTTTGATCACGGAAGACTCAGAGACAAAAACCCAAAGTTGAAAGGACCATTTTATGATTCTCGATAAGGGTTTAGCTTTCAAGGGCTCAAGGTGTCTTTGCCAGAGGAACTATAATACTAAACGCAGTCACTTTTGTCTAAGGAGAAATCATGACAATGTGTGGGAGCGAAGAACGCCGGTTCTGCTCCAGTCTCCCTCCGGAAAAGCCTGGTTTTCCATCCTTACAAGAAGCCACCAGAGGGAGCTCAGACCCAAACCCGGACTCAAGGAGCAGCTTCGCGGCTGCCCGTCTGGGTTCCGAAGAACCTCACCAAGTTTCAGTCTTGGACAAGTCTCCTCTCTGTGGGAAACATGAACGCTAGGAGTTTTCTGCTCCGCTCCGCCTGTTGCATTTTGTGATTCGCTTCCTAGGAACATGCCAGCTTCATCCTCCGCTCCCCATCCCCGACCCCTGGCAGTGATCTGAGGATAAGAGACCCCTCAATAGCCAAGTCCACTTACCTCGGCAGATCTGGACGGCATGTCTCCGGGCGGTGGTGGGCCCGATTAGACGCAGGCGGAGAGTTGGAAAACGCTGCTCTGCGTGGGACTCGGGCGGCCCGGCCCCCGCAGGGCTCCGGCGCCCCCGGCGCTCCAACAGGCTGAGGCCCCGCGCCCGTGCCCCGCCCGGCGCCGCGCGGACACGCCCGCCCTCGGGGAGCGCCGGACGCCCCCGGGCAGCCCGGGGCCGCGGAAGGCAGATCCGCGCGCGCCGGGCGCTCTCGGGGACGCCGTGTCCGGCGGGGCGCTGGCGTGCCCAGAACGGAAAGCTGCCGCGGCCGCCGGTGCTCAGTGCCAGCTCCGGCCGCGCGGCCCGGGGAGGGCGAG
>SJYV01008856.1:685588-737267 GCA_006410875.1 Neotragus pygmaeus | reverse complement strand
CCCCCCCCCCCCCCCACCCCCGCCCAGGTCATCTTGCTCTAGCCTGTGTGCCGGTCAGGTTTGCTCAGCAGCAGAGCATCAGAATCACTTGGGCAGGTTTTCTTTTGTTTTTTCACAGTACAGTTTTCTGGGTCTACCCCTGGGCTCCTGAGCCTTTGTTGGGGAGGGAGTTGTCATTATAATAGACTCTTCCAAGGTGCTTTGGAAACATGCAGTGCCACACAGTACCCCCAGCCACCTCCAACAAGTGGGAGGAGCCCTGAGAAGGGGCTTTGCTTCAGGACCAAACAGGAAAGGGAGAAGCACCAGGACTCTGTGTGTGTGTGTGTGTGTGTGTGTGTGAGTGTGTGTGAGTGTGTGTGCATGGGTATACACACCTGTGTATGCACAGGCATCAGAGCAGGCTGGGAGGACAAGAAGGTACCTCATTTCAGCCTGATGATATGATTGCTAGAAGGGGGCATATTCTGTGTTTAAAGAGAGTCCAGAGCAGGAGGAACTTGAATCAGCCTGGGGGAGTCAGGGAAGGCTTCCTGGAGGAGGCAGGAAGGAAGGACAGCTGGAAGGACGAAGGGGTGATTACCAGGTGCAGGAGGAAAGAGGGCAGAACCTAGGTATAGGCGCTTTGTGCTGAGCTCTGTGATTCCCTGGAGAAGGAAGTGGCAACCCTCTCCAGTATTCTTGCCTGGAGAATCCCATGGACAGGGGAGCCTGGTGGGCTACAGTCCATGCGGTTGCAGAAGAGTGGGACACGACTGAGCGACTGAGCACTGTGGTTCTCTGTGACCGAGGCCACCACCTTCTGGGAGGCTTCAGGGCCTCATATCTCCCAAGTGTAGGGTTAGGAGCAGGCCCCATCCTCTGGCCAGCTGCCTTGGTGTCTCTGCCTGCAGACGTGAGTGTGCTACACTGAGGGGGGTGAAGAGGGGGTTAAAGAAGGCATCTCTTTTACCTCTTATCTGCCCCCCTCACCAAAGGGAGAAGTCCCCACATGGATAGAACTCCAGGAGGGAGAAAGCCAAACACTTGCCGGGCACAGATGGGGACGTGGGAGTCCATGCTGATGGCTGTCCTTCCCTTCCCGCTTCCAGGCTGTGTTTACCCCCTACATCCCGGAGCCTGGAAGCTCATGCCGGCAGCAAGAATTCTACAACCAAAAGATTCAGATGTGCTGCAGCAAATGTCCACCAGGTAAGGGGTGGCCTCTGGGGCCCTCACCCTCAGCCTGGCTGGGTCCCTGGGTGCCGGTGCCCTGAAGAGAGTCAGTGTGTGCGGGTCTTAGGGGGTCAGGGTCATGGCCCTGGACTCTTGTTGAGCTCCCACTGGTTCCATGAATTGACCCCCACAGTTGCTCTTGCTTCTGGGCCATTGCACATGTCATTCTCTCTGCCTTCCTGGGGTGACCTCCCTTGATCCTTTAGACCTCTGATGGCCCCCTCCTCCAGGAAGCCTGCCCACACTGCCTGGCCAGATAGGGCTCTACCTTTGAGATCCTGCTGGCCCTTGGCAGCCCCCATGGCAGCAGCTCTTTTTACACTGTGATCATGGCCTGGATCTCCTCTATAGCCCCCACTGTGTGCTACTTAGAACAGGGACCGTGTGGCTTGTTCTTTGCTGAATCCCCAGCACCTGGCACAACACCTGACACACAGAGGTGCTCAGTGCATATTTGACTGAATCAGTGACTGCTGCCCATTTCACAGGTGGTGGACCCGAGGCCTAATCCCAGTTGGGAGAGCCAGGCAGCCCATCTCCCAGGGCTGTCCATCCACTCTTTTGTTTATAGATGCATCCCTGTAACGTTTATAAAGCATCTGCTAAGTGTCAGGCACCGAATGCTGGGAACACGACAGAGAGCAGGGCAGGCAAAGTCCTCGCCCTCGTGGATTTTGCATCCTAACAAGGGCATGAGACAGATAAACCAATAGAGGAGATAGACATGTGGTCTGTGAAGGAAACAAGATAGGGGAGGGCAGATGGAGGCAGAGTGGGACATGCTGGTCATGGAAGACCTTTCTGAGGAACTGGCTCGTGGGCAGAGATGTGCAGGAGGTAAGATGTGCAGGAGGTGAGTTATGCAGATATACAGGGGAAAGCAAAGGCCCTGAGGTGTTAAGCTTGTTTGGGGCACTTAGAGAACAGGCAGGCCAGTGTGTGGCCCCAAGTGAGTTAGCAGGGACCATGGTAAGGAGTTTAGATTTCATTCTATAGGATCTAGAGAGCCATTGGAGAGCTTTGAGTCACTAGCTTGAGATGTGGGCAGGCACAAATGCACCTGTCACCAAGGCCATTTTAAGAGATCCCAGGGAAGTGACTCTTCTTTCTGCTCTTAACTGGCAGGGTCTCTGTAAGAAGGCACTCGAACAGCACAGCACTGAAGGTGCAGGATAGGAATGGGGCTCAGAAGAGAAACTTCTTCAAGGTTTGCCTGGGTGTGCTCAATCCCCAGGCACATCTTCTTTGAGGCCCCCAGGAGTCCCATGGCCTCGTCCTTGATAGAATACCAGGGATGACTGCTGCTGCCTTTTTTTTTTTTTTTAACCTTTCTCAGATGAAGAATTTCTGCCAATTAGAAAGAAGAAAGAATAAGACTTTGCTGGCAGTCCACTGGTTAAAACTTTGCCTTCTAATGCAGGGGTTGTGAGTTCCATCTCTGGTCAGGAAGCTAAGATCCCACATGCCTTGTGGCCAAAAAGCAAAACATGAAACAGAAGCAATGTTGAACAAATTCAATAAAGACTTTAAAAATGGTCCACATCAAGAAAAAAAATTTTTTAATAAGAACTGGTAAGCCAGTTCTTAACTCAAGTGTTATTGACTGACAATCGGCAGTTCCAATGGTGGAATTCCAGGCACCTGAAAAGAGCAGAAAAGGAAAGGTTAGTCACTTAGTCGTGTCCAACTCTTCGCAACTCCATAGCTCACCAGGCTCCTCTGTCTATGGAATTCACCAGGCTCCTCTGTCTATGGAATTCTGCAGGCAAAAATACTGGAGTGAGTAGCCATTGCCTTCTCCAGGGAATCTTCCCAACCCAGGGATCGAACCTGGGTTACCTGCATTGCAGGCAGACTCTTTACCATCTAAGCCACCAGCCAAGCCCTAAAAAAGAGCAGAGGGGAAGATATTTTAGGCGCACTTCAGGGTTCAGAGATGGGGTGATGGCTGGTACACGCTAGATGGGAGATGATGCAGGAGTTGAAACTCTATCAGAGAGCCTCCCAACTAGGCCTCAGAACTCTGGGGCTCTAGAGGACAGAGGATGAGCTTGGGTCCTGGCAGAAGCCACCCCCCTGCCCCACTGCCCTCCTCCACTGAGACGCCTGGCCTTCACTGTTTCAGGCTACCATGTACAGTCTTTATGCAACATGACCTCGGACACCGTATGTATCTCCTGTGAGAGCAGCACATACACCCAGCTTTGGAACTTGGTCCCCGCATGCTTTAGCTGTAACTCGCGCTGCAGCTCTGGTGAGTCGGCTCAGAGTGAGGGGTGGTCCCGGGCATCCTCTCCTGGCCCCTATGAACTCCAGCCCCTTTGCCCTTGAGATGGCTGGGCTTATTCTAGACCTTTGCTGTCATGCCTGAGGGCACATGTGCAGTACCGCACCTCACTGTTTATCATCCTCTTCAATAGCCCCTTGGGGCAGGCAGGCCAAGAGCAGCAGTGGTGAAACGGTGCCCGTTGTTAGAGTTGGGGACATTGTGCTTGGGAAAGTAGGCGTGCTTGTTCATACTGTGACAGAGACTCTGGCCAGCAGTCTTTAAGGCCCCATCCGGACGCCAGTGGAGAGGTCTGCTGTCTGTGGGTGGTGGGGCTGGGTGGAAAGACGGAATGGGCGTGGCCGGTGGAGGGAGGCGTGGCCGGCGGAGGGAGGCGTGGCCGGCGGAGGGAGGCGTGACTGTCGGCCGTCTTCTTTCTCTAGACCAGGTGGAAACTCAAGCCTGCACAACGAAACAGAATCGCATCTGCACCTGCAAGCCAGGCTGGTACTGCACCCTGGGGAGGCAGGAGGGCTGCCGGCTGTGCGTGGCGCTGCGCAAATGCGTCCCCGGCTTCGGCGTGGCCAAACCAGGTATGGGGCCAGGGCCAGAGGGCCTTGGGGTACCTCCTTGAGTCTCTCCTTCCTAGGAACATCATCAGGGCCGCCAGGTGCCGGTAACCCATCTGTCCACTTGTCCCGATTCATTCTTCCCTCAAGCCCTCCTGATCAGGCACCTCCTGTGTGCTAGGCCCTGGGGATCCAGAGAAGATCAAATTAAACCCCAAGCTACTGGAAAATCAGGTGATACCTCAGGAAGACAAAGTCATTAGAATTAGATAAGGACAGACCGCCCAGGGGTGTGTGTGTGTGTGTGTGTGTGTGTGTGTGTGTGTGTGGTATGAAGGGGTGGAGTGCAGACAGAATCTCTTGCCTCCTCAGACCTCCCCGGGGCTCCATTTCCCTTGGGGCCAAGGTCCACCTTTTCCATGGCATATCTGAATTGGTGACACTTTCCAATTTTTTTGAAGGAACTGCAACGACAAATGTGATATGCACTGCCTGTGGCCCGGGGACGTTCTCGGACACAACATCATACACGGATACCTGCAAGCCCCACCGGAAGTAAGTGGCTGCACCCTCTGGTTCTGGAGGAGCAGGGAGGGGCTGTTCCCCGGGTGATCCTGAGGCTTCCAGCACAGATCAGCTGGCTCACAGTGCCTGAGATCTCCCCAGTTACTTCCTTGGGCGTTTGCATTGCCGAGCCTGCTCCACTGTTAGGACTGGTTTACCTGACAGTGGGCGGGTGGGTCCCTGAACAGCCTGATGAACAGGAGTTTTGTCCTAGAAGTCAGGGGTGGGGAGCATGGGGATAGGTCAGGTGGGGACAGGAAGGAACAGTCTTGAAAGAGGGCGTGGCATGCAAACTCCCTCCCCTATCCCAGTTGTTGCCCCCCTTGCCTGTTGGCCTGGCTCCCACGGGTGAGCCCAGCTACCCTGAGTCATTCAGTCCCAATCACGCCTTTTCCTCCCACAGCTGTAGTTCCGTGGCCATTCCTGGTACCGCATCGGCAGATGCAGTCTGCACCTCTGTGCTCCCCACCCGGAAGGTGGCCCAGGGCCCAGCCACCACAAGATCCCAGCACGTGGAGCTAACTCTGGGGCCCAGCACAGCTCCAAGCACCTTCCTCCTCCTCCCAAAAGTCCCGAGTCCTCCAAGTTCCCCAGTGGAACAGCCCAACACAGGGAACATCTCTCTTCCCATTGGTAAGTCTCAAGAGGTCCCATTTATCCTTGCTCCCTCCCTTCTGTCATAGCATGTGTGTGCTAAGTTGTTTCAGTCGTGTCTGACTCTTTGCAACCCCAAGGGCTATAGCCTGCCAAGCTCCTCTGTGGGATTTCCCAGGCAAGAATACTGGAATGGGTTGTCATTTCCTCCTCCAGGGGATCATCCCGACCCAGAGACTGAACCTGCATCTCTTATGTCTCCTGCATTGGCAGCCGGGTTCTTTACCACCAGTGCCACCTAGGAAGCCCTCTTAAGAGTCTTGCTGAGAGCTTGTATGGGCTGGACCCTGTGTTCCATCCTGGGATACAGGTAGCATTGAGACTTGCTTTCTTTCAAGATTTAGTGATACCACGAAGAATTCCTGGGTGGGTAGACATAGGGTCCCTGTTTTATCTCAAAGTGGAGGAGATGGTCTTCTGGTTGCCATATCTGATGAAACACTAGGCTTTGACAGTGGGCTGGGCCAGGTCTCTGTGTTCTGGGCTTCCCTTCTGGACTATACCAGAGGGCTCAAACTTGTGGTCCTCAGGCTGAGTGTGGCCCACAGGCATGTTTTCTTTGGTGCATGGATTTTGGTTTGTTTGTTTTGTGATCAAATTTCAGAGTCTCTGCCCTGGGCTTGTCCCTTGCCTGCAACAGCCCCAGTCATCTTTGGTTATTGACTGACCTGGTACATTTGAGTTTCCTTTTAAAAAAATTAATTAACTGATTTATTTGGCTGGGGCTTCCCAGGTGGCGCTAGTGGTAAAGAACCCACCTGCCAATGCAAGAGACGTTAAGAAATGCCGGTTTGTTCCATGGGTCGGGAAGATCCCCTGGAGAAGGGCGTAGCAATCCACTCCAGTGTTCTTGCCTGGATGGAGAGAGGAGCCTGGCAGGTTGTAGACCATAGGGCCGCACAGAGTCGGACACCACTGAAGCGACTTAGCACACACGCATTGGGTCGTAGTGGCAACCCCTCGGGCTCTCTAGTGTGACACGCTGCCTTAGTTGTTCCAAGCCATGTGAGATCTTAGTTCCCCAACTGGGGATCCAGTCCACGTCCCCTGCTTTACAAAGTAGGTTCTTAACCACTGGACCCCCAGGGAAGTCCCAAGTTTACTTTTTGCAGCTGTTTTGAACGTCTCTTTTCCTTCTAGGACTGATTGTGGGTGTGACAGCATTGGGTCTGCTACTGATAGTCGTCGTGAACTGTGTCATCATGACCCAGAAAAAAAGTAAGATTCCATCCTTCCTTAATCCATCTATTTCCTCATTTGTTCATGAAGTTTTTCTGGGGGGTCTCCTCTGAGTCCAGCACTGGGAACAGCTTTATGGGTCAGACAGAGCTGGGTCTGGTACACCCTGTTCTTAGGAGCTTAGAGCCTGGGGCAGAGGGCATTTCCACTAACTCATCTAGTAAGAGGTGAGATGTTATCAGGGCTATCCAAGAGGTGGGATTCCAAGATTCTTGTCTAGGAATTCTGGGGGATTCAGCCCTTATGGAGCAGGTGGCATCTGAACTGGGCAAGATTTTGATGGAGACATAAGTACAGGAAAGAAAGGGCATGCAGAGCAGTGGGGTGTGGTATGGACAAAGCTGGGCAAGCTGAAGAATGGTGGGTGTCGGGGAGGGGAGGGGAGCAATGTCAGGCCAGCTGGAGGGCTGGGTATTGGGACTTCTGTGTACCTTATCTGGTAGGTAATTGCTCCCCCCAGGACTGAGCCTACTCTGAAAGCTTCTGCTTTGGTCCCATGCTACCTCTTAGTTAAAAAAGATGTGACCTAAGGAAGTTGCTTGCTGACTGATCCCTTTTCTCCTCTCTGCAGAGAAGCCCTTCTGCCTGCAAGGAGATGCCAAGGTGGTGAGTGCCCCTCTGCCTGCCCCCTCTGCCTCCATGGTATCCTTCCTGCTGGGCCAGGTTGTCCCATAGCAAGTGGTGGATTCTCTAGGTTGGTCTGTCCAGCCTCAGGCAGGATGCAGAGCCCCAGGAGGCTGCAGAAAGACCGGCCAGGGTCTGTTGTGGGGGCTGATAAAGGTGGCATCTGAGCTGGGCAAGATTTTGATGGAGACACTAGTGCAGAAAGGAAAGGACATGCAGAGCAGCGGGGTGTGATATGGACAAAGCAGGGCAGGCTGAAGAATAGTGGGTGTTGAGGAGGGGAGTGGAGCAATGTTGAGCCCAGATGACTGAGGCCACATCAGGGAGTAGAAAGGTAAGTGGGGTCAGTGGCAAGCATGTGGTCATGGACCCATGCTGTGACCTTGGGCTGACGTGAAGTTGCTCGTGGCTGATTCCTCACCATTAAGTGTGGCCAGTGTCTCAGCCCTGCTTGTAGGACTGTGCCTTTCACCCAGCTGGCAACAATTCTCAGCATCTCCGAGATGTTTACAAAGCACTTCCACATTGTACAGTGGTTTTCAAACTGCATGCTAGGGTACCCTGGTGTTCCACAAAGGGTCCTGCCTGGGGCGGTGGGTGGCGGAGGGAGTCATCTTTGAGGTCGAGATCAAGGCTAGGAGACTGGACCCAGGGCCTCCCCCAACTTCAGCCAAAGCAACTCACCTTTGATCATTTTTATGAAGTAGGATCTGTGCAGGATTTTTGCTAGAAACAGAGCACTGACATTGTATTTCATCAGTTTTCCATCAGGAGGGCATTTGGCTGCAAGTAACCAAAAGCTTAAGAGTGACTTCAAAGGGATGTATTTTCTGTCAGGGTCTTGGTGATTGCTGGAATGATTCAATTGCATCCTTCTGTGAGGCCAGCAGGACCCCAGGCTCTGCCATCTGTAGTGTGTTGGCTTTTATTCTCTTCCCTTTGGCCTGTGTCATAAGATGGTGATCATCACTGCAAATGTGACCTCCAGTCTGAGGCAGGAAAAAGAGGGGAAACAGCCAGATGCCATTTTACAGGAAATCAGACACTTTCCTAGAAGCCCTGGGTACATTTCTTCCTTTGTCTTATTGGCCAAATGGTATCACATGACCACCTCTAGCTGCAAGGGAAGCTGGAAAAGGTGGTGTTTTGCTTTTCTAGCCTTTATGGTGGAGGAGAACTAGGGAGAGGGCTTGGATATGGGTGTGGGGTGAGCCAGTACATGGTATGTACTGCAACCCCACGCCAGGTAGGCAGGGCAGGTTTTTTTTCTCTTTTTTTTTTTTGCTTATTTGTTTGCTTTGGATGTGCTGGGTTTTAGTTGTGGCCTGCAGTGTTCGTTGTGGCATGCAAGATCTTTTGTTGCAGCACGTAGGATCCAGTTCCCTGACCAGGGATTGAACCTGGGCTTCCTGCATTGGGAGCACAGAATATTAATTACTGGACTGCCAGGGAAGTCCCTAGGGCAAGTTTTTTACCTAAATTTACAGATGAGGAAACAAGACTCCAGGAGTTCCCTCCATGTCCCTGTCCTGCTGGGGCAGGGCTTCTCAAACCTGCCTGCTAATTCTTTGTCACGAGGGGCTATCCTATGTATTATAGCTTTTTCAGTGAAATCATTGGCCTCTCCCTACTCGATGCCAGTAGCACTGCCTCCAAGGAGTGAGAACCAAAGTGTCTCCAGACATTGCAAAATGTTCCCTGGAGGACAGACACCCTCCATTGGGAACCACTGTGCTAGGGGACAGCTCAGCCCTGAGGTTTATATAGGGTTTTGAACTCGGTAGGGGCCAGACTGGTTTCATCTCCTGATTGTCCCAACAAGAACAGAAGTACAGAGAGGGAAAGTGACTTGCCTAAGGTCACACAGCTTTATATCTCTGGATTCCTGGCTAGTGCTTTTTGACATGCCCTACAGTGAAAGCAAAAGTTTCTCAGTCATGTCTGGCTCTTTGCGATCCCACAGACTATATAGTCTGTGGAATTCTCCAGGCCAGAATACTGGAGTGGGTAGCCATTCACTCCCTTCTCCAGCAGATCTTCCCAATCCAGGTCCCCCACATTGCAGGCGGATTCCAGCTGAGCCACAAGGGAAGCCAGACAGAAACACTGGTTTGGAGGTACAAACCATTTCTCATTCCTCCAGTGTGCCAATGCCATGCCCTCCTTTTTCGAGCTTCAGGTCAGTGACTCTGGAAGCTGAGACCTGGTGGCCCATAGAATAAGTATGCCCTCTAAGCTCCATCCCAGCACCCAACTGCCAACTTCTCTTTCCTAGACTATTTCTCAATCTTTGGTGCAATAAAGCTGTCTCAGATGTGGCCCAGAGCCCCCACTTCCCCTTTCTGTTTGCTCAGTTTTGTGTTTACCAAGTGTGAACACTGCTGTTTGTTGAGTGCTATTGCCGGTGGAGCCCTGGGGTGTGCTGGTAATTGGCTCTCTGGGTTGGGGAGGACCCAAACCCTGATTTATAGAGTTTGCTCATTTCTGTGTTATAAACACTCCCACTGTGACTGATTTCAGGAAGCTACTTACTGAATGTAAAGTTGGGAAGAAACACACATAGGTCTGGGCTGGTTCCAGCACCCCACTGGCTGAGCCCCAGGCCAGGCCCTGCATCCTCACACACAGCCCTGTAAGGTACAGGATGTCATCACCCCACTTCACAGATGAGGAAACTGAGATTCAAGAAGCTTCAGGTATCCACATGAGGTTAGACCACTAGCTGAATGGCAGAGCCCAGGTTTGAAACTCATTCTGAATCTGCAGGGCTTGTATTTACCCACCCTCCTGTTTGCCCAAAGCAGACATTCAGAATTGTTCCAGGCATCCGACTCTCCTTAGAGGTTGATCTTCAGTCCCTTCAGTCCCCGGGCTCGCACCCCTGCCCTGACCCCTGTGCTCAGCCTGCACTCCACTCCGTTTCTCAGCCTCCTGGCAGTGGTCTTGTTAACAGCTACCTGGTAACGCTCCTGGGCAGACCAGTGGGGTTGAGAGCACAGTGACTCAGCACCGCCCTGCCCCTCCTGGTAACACCAATGCATGGTGAGACAGTAGCTTCCCTTTGTTCAGAAAAGACCAGCGTAACCACATGTATGAGCTCAATCACCCCCACAGACATGCTCATCCACAGGCTCTTGTTTCATAAAGAGGGTGATGTTTATGAGGTGCTAAGCTTGGGCCAGGCACAGTACAGAGCATTGCATAGCCTCACAGCTGTGCTGCGACCCAGGCAGTGTGGTTATTGCCCTGATTTTACAGCCCAGGAATCTCGGGCTCAGAGAAGTTAAGTAACTTTCCCAAGGCGACACAGCAAATGAGTGGCCTGAGACACAGACCCCGGAGTGCCTCTTTTCATCACCTCCGGCACACACGCTAGCTGCACCACTCACAGTCAAGCACACGTGCTCCCCACACATGGACACACACATGTGAGCATGCTTCAGACATTTTCCCACCTATACTTACCGTCACGGGAGCTTCAGGGACACGCTCTCACACATACAGACAGGCACAGGCCAGCCAGCAGCTCTGCCAGGGTCTCTGCTCCTGCCCATGGTAGGGCCAGGCTGGGACATGATGGGGAGGCTAACTGGGATCCTGTTTGTTGAATGACCCACCTCAGTACCCACCCCCCATACCTCCCTGGGGTGCCAACCCAGGACTCAGAATGTATCCGCTCCACTCAGAGCCTGCCTGAACTTTTGCATCTCATGGCTTTGCGGGGAGGGAGGCAGGCTGTGACCTTTGGGGGTTTCTGTTCTGCCTGGCCCTTACCACCAACCAAAAGGCGGGATGCAGGCTGAAAAGCCCCTTCTCTGGGGGATGTGAGGGATGACCTTTGGATGTTTCTTCTCCAGTTCCTGCTCCCCTGCCTGTCCACGCTCAGAGCAGGGTCGGGGTGGGGACCAATACCAAGGTCAGATCATCTGAGCAAAGAAAGGTTCAGGATGAACTTGAAATGCCCTCCCTTCCTCCACAGTCGAGGGCGGTGAGCCAGGGAGGCAGGACTCAGTCGGAAGCATGCAGCTGTGGTACACCAAGAGGGGCTCCCCCTGCTGCTGCCAGGGACCCGCTGTGGGATACTAAGAAAGGACTCACCCATTCTGGGCCTCTGTGGCCTCATGGGGACTGCTTTTAAAGGAGCCTCCCAGCCTGAGAGTCTGTGAGCCGGCCTTCGGATATGGAGGGCTCAGGGGGGACTGGGGGCCGGGGGCCTGCAGAGATTGGCACCTGAGTCCTTCCTGTGTTCTCCACCTTTGTCTGACCCCACCTCCCCGACCCTGCCAGGCTACATCCTTCTAGCACTCATTTGCCTCAGTTCTCAATCTACCCTGGACTCTCTCATCCTGGGCAGGGGGTGAGAATGTGGCCCCTCGGTCTTTTTCTTTCTAGAATCCAGTGATCGCCCAGAACCCTAAGACAAGGGCTTGTGCACCTGGTCAGTTATAGACAGGTAGCCAACCACCTCGGAGTGACATTTCTAGCACAGGTGTCTGAAAATGGGGCACCTTGTCTTGAGCTTCCAGGGACAGAACCCCAAACACCCAAGAACGATGTTGTAGGTTTTACCCCAGATGCACCATGTCCTAACTGTGTGACCTTGGGCAAGTAACTCAACCTCTCTGGGCCTCGGCTTCTACATCTGCAAAGCGAGGATAACATTGGGCTGTATAGATGATGTCTGGAAGGGCTTCAGCACAATGCTTGGCATTGGATGGATTCAAGTGTCAGCTAATATTTTATTATGGTTGTTGTTGTGACTTGTGTTTTGAGAGAAAAAGATGGAGAATCACAGAACAGCTTGGGGAATGGAATCTGCAAAGTGTCGCTGAGACAGCAAGACTGAGAGCCCTAAAGGAGAGGACTGTCTACGCTGGATTGAGGCCCAGCAGACTTTTTCTGTAAAGGTCCAGACAGTCAATGTCGTAGGCTTTTTGGATCCTCTGGCCTCTGTCATCGCTTCTCAGTTCTGACATTGCAGTGGGAAAGTAACCACAGACGTGACATTAACAAATGGGGGTGGCTGTGTGCCAAGAAAACTATATTCATGGACACCAGTGTTTGAACTTCATGTAACTTCGTATCATGAAATATTGTTCCTTAAATATTTTTTCAACCATTTAAAAATGTAAAAACCATTCTTAGCTCACAGCCTGTACAGAAACAGCAGCAGACCAGACTTGGCCCACGGCAGTAGTTTGCTAAGCGCTTGTTTGTTTTACGTCTCTGCTGGTCTTCGCTGCTGTGCACGGGCTTTCTCCAGTTGCGGAAAGTAGGGGCTGCTCTCTGGCTGTGGCGCTCCGGCCTCTTGTTTTGGTAACTTCTCGTATTGGGGAGCATGGGCTCCAGGCACGTGGGCTTCAGTAGCTGTGGCATGTGGAATATTCCTGGACCAGGGATCGAACCTGTGTTCTGTGCATTGGCAGGTGGATTCTCAACCACGGGACCACCAGGGAAGTACAGAGCCCTGATTTAACAAACCCTTGATGAGTGCTTAATATGGAACAGGCCCTGTTGTTAGTGCTTTACAAAATTTCGCCATTTAATCTTCCCAATAACCCTGGGAGGTAGCTTTATTATTCTTCCATTTCTAGAGGGAAAAAAAACACAGAGGAACAGAGAGGTTAAGTAACTTGTTCAAGGTTGCAGAGCTAGTCTGTGATGGAGTCATGGTTTACACGCTTATGGTCTGGTTCCAGGGTCCATGCCCTTGGCTGTTAGGCTGAGCCACATCACCCCATGACCTTAGGAGAGTCATTTTCCTTATCCGGGCCTCTGCTTCTTTATGCAAAATGAGGATGAAAACCCTGCCTCACCTCTCAGACTGTTCAGTAAACAGGGCCATGTGGCCCCTGCCCTCCTAGGGCTCAAACTCCAGAGGTTAATCACAGAAGCCACAGAGAATCACACGTCCTAAAAGTGCTGTGCACGGAGAGAAGGTGCAGAAGTGCAGTGTAAACTGTGAAGTGCTGATGGTATTGAGAGGGATGAGGGGGCGAGGAGCCAGCTGATGGGTTCCCCAACCCCCTCCTCCCCATGCAGCCACACCTGCCCGCCAACAAGGCCCAAAGTGCCCCAGGCCTGGAGCAACAGCACCTGCTGACCACAGCGCCAAGCTCTAGCAGCAGTTCCCTGGAGAGCTCAACCAGCACCACGGACAAGAGGGCCCCCTCCAGGTCCCAGCTGCAGTCGCCAGGTGTGGAGAAGGCCAGCACGTCGGGGGAGGGTCAGACCAGCTGCAGTAGCTCAGGTAAGAGGCAGGAGCTCCCCTGCCCCTGCCCCTGGCTTCATCCCCTGCGGGCACACCCCACCCCCACCTGCCACTNTCATGCAGACTTGTCATTTGGGTGGGCTGGTGTACTTGGGGGTGGTGGTCTGGTCCCTGGCATGAACACTCATCAGTCCCTTCCCTTCACGACAACTGTCATGTGGTAACGTCTCTTTTTTGATAACATTGAACCCATGATGTGTTTCCAAGCTCTGAGTGGGGAAAAGTTCACATTTCTTGTGCATGGAATAGCAAGTGCAAAATACCTGCAGTGGGAGTGAGGTGGGCATATGAGAAAAATAAAAATAGTTGTTTACCTGGAAAGGAGAAAGCTTAGGGTAATGTGACGTGAAAGAATCTGGAGAGGAATGAAGTAGCTAAGCCAAGTATCATCTAATATACAAGGTAATATTCAATCCTGTTTTGCCCAGGGCGGTCCTACTTTACATTAGCTCTCCCAGTATCATTGCAAATAGTACGTGCCACCAATCTTGAAAGGCTCCGGGGTTGGATGATGTATTTTATGGTCACACTATTTGAGTTGAGGATTTTGTCTTCATGTTAATAATGATAGGAAGTTATTAAGGGTTTTGACCATAGAATAACAGGGATAACAGATTTGTGTTTTTTGCTATCTCTCTGGCTGTCATGAGCAGAACGAGTTACAATGGACGACAGAGTGTACAGGGAGGCTGTCTACTGCTGTAGCTCAGCAGGTGGGGCTGCTTATACCATGTTGGTGACAGTGAAGATGCGCAGAGTGGCCTGACTGAAGAAAGAGGCCATCTCTCTGCATTGCAGTCCTGTGCACCTCTGGGCTGCTGACATTTTCTCTTTCCATGACAAGGATGAGCCTTTTCATTCCTTACAAACTTGGACTCCACCTCTACTTCCAAACGTCTCTCTCTTTACCCTCAGCAGAGGAAATTATTCCCCTTTCCTTGAAAACTAAACCAACAAACAAAATCTCTCTCATCATTCAGCTATAAGATCTGCAAACCTGCCTACGCCCACACGAAATCTCTCTTGTTCTCAGATTACATTGTAGAAGATATTACTCCTTTTAGCTACAGCCAGTAAAAGTGAAAAAAATTCAAGTATCAATCACTCAGTCACATCCAACTCTTTGTGGCCCCATAGACTGTAACCTGCCAGGCTCCTCTGTCCATGGAATTCCCTAGGCAAGAATAATAGAGTGTTGCCATTGCCTTCTCCACGGGATCATCCTGAACCAGGGGTCAAAATGCCATTTCATGCATTTGCAGGCAAATTCTTTACCATTTGAGCCACCAAGAAAGCCCAATAAAACCTCCTCTGATTTAGATCCTGGAAATTATCTGTCTACTCCACACAGCACTCAGTGGGTCTGTTTTCTCACCTCTTACTAACTTTTTAACCCACTGTCTTCTGCTTCCTTACCTGGCCGTGTCCTAAAACTGTTCCATCTAAGGGCAGCTGTGGCATCTGGAGATCTTTTCCAGGTCTCCTCTTACTTGTCATCTCTGCAGCAAGTCACGTTGCCATTCACTCTCTTCCTGAAACCATCACTTACGATGGCAATTTTCCTGCCTTTTCCTTCCACCTCTTTGCAATCATTACATGTTGGGGGAACTTCAGACTCCTGGACCATCTTCTTACCCATCCTTCCTCCCCACCTCTGCAATCTTACACATGTCCATATCTCCAATAGCTATTCATAGATTCTTGATTTCCCAGTTTAATATATCCAGGTCAAGGCAAGCAAATACTTTCTCAGCAGCACCAACTGAATGTCTTGTAAGTGAAACAAACATTCACAAAGCCAAGCTCAAATTTGCGGTTTCCTCCTATGCTAAAAGTGACCTCACTAGTATTTTAGGGAGTGTCATGGCTTCCCTGGTGGCTCAGTTGGTAAAGAATCCACCTACAGTGTGGGAGACCTGGGTTCGATCCCTGGGTTGGGAAGATCCCCTGGAGGAGGGAAAGGCTACCCTCTCCAGTATTCTGGCCTGAAGAATCCCATGGACTATATAGGCTATGGAGTCGCAAAGAGTGGAACACAACTAAGTGACTTTGGGCCTCCCTCATAGCTCAATCAGTGAAGAATCTGCCTGCAATGCAGGAAACCCCAGTTCGATTCCTGGGTTGGGAAGATCCCCTGGAGAAGGAAATGTCAACCCACTCCAGGATTCTTGCCTGGAGAATACCATGGACAGAGGAGCCTGGCAGGCTACAGTCGCAAGAGTCGGACATAACTTAGTGACTAAACCACCACCATGTACATCTAGTCACAAGTCAGGATACCAGTCATCATTTACTTCTCCATCTCTTGTAATGTATCTTCAAACAAGTGATGTCAGTTTGATCCCCTGAATACCTAAAATAATGGTATTTGCTCTCTTCGCTGGCTTCCCTGGTGGCTCAAATGGCAAAGCATTTGCCTGCAATGAAGGAGACCTCGGTTCAATCCCTAGGTTGGGAAGATCCCCTGGAGAAGGAAATGGCAACCCACTCCAGTACTTTTGCCTGGGAAATCCCATGGACGGAGGAGCCTCGTAGGCTATAGTCCATGAGGTTGCAAAGAGTTAGGCATGACTGAGCAACTTCACTTTCACTTTTACTTATTCTGTGTGGTAGCAATGAGATGTGTGGGTTCATTCATGGAAGAAGCAGATTGTAAGGTCAACCCAATATTAGGTTTTTGCCTTGAACACAGTACAAGGAGGCTGGTGTTTGTGGCGGTGCTGCTGAGATGATGACCCATCATTAATCTAGCTGCATCCAGAGGAAGAAGAGGTGTAGCAAGTTTCTCTATTGATGTTGGGCTGAGGCTGACAAATGGCCCCCTTTAGAAAAACAGCTGTACAAGTGAGCTGGAAGAGGCAGTGTTTTCAGGAGGGAAGATTCTTTTCTTTTCTTTTTTTCGGTTGTTATTTGGGTTTTTTGTTTTTATTTGTATTCTTTGTATTCACATTTTTAAAGTGTATTCCTGCTAAGTTCAGTGCTAAAGGCTGACCAGTGAATCACACAAATAAAGCCCTTGACCCTCAGGAGATTTATTGTACCATCAAGGGAGACAATAAACATGTAAACAAGTATAATGTTGCTGCTAAGCTGTTAAGTCACTTCAGTCGTGTCTGACTCTGTGCAACACCATAGACGGCAGCCCACCAGGCTCCCCTGTCCCTGGGATTCTCCAGGCAAGAACACTGGAGTGGGTTGCCAGTTCCTTCTCCAAGTACAATGTTAGGTAGCGATAAATACTAAGAAAAAAAAAAAGTTGATTAAGGGGTAACAGAAGCTTGGAATGTTCATTTAGAGCTGTCACCCCTCTTTGAGAAGTGACATTTAAGACCAAAAGAAGGGACAGAACAAGGAAAGAAAAATCCAGGCCAATGAGTCAGTGGGTGCACAGTCCTGGGGTCTGGGGTGCTGAGTTAGACTGAGGATCGGCTAGGATGGGGGTGTGAGGATTTGAAGACCTTTGAGCACAGATACAGTTTGTGGCCCCTAGTAAGACCCTGGGATTGTGTTCTTGGTGTGATGGGAGGCTGTGAGAGAATTCAGAACAGAAACTGGGGAGATTTGACCTATGTTTCAAAGGAATTTCTCTGACAACTGTTCAGAGAATAAGCTTTGGTGGAACGAGTGACATTGGGGAAATCCAGAGCAGGATGTAGAAATTCATCATTTATTAACACTATCATGAGAAGGTCCAGAGCATGACCACAAGTGGAGATAAGAGGAAATTTCATTGGAACGTGTTGCTCAAGCTGATGAGAGGCCATGGAAGGAGGATGGTTACAGGAAATAGGCTAGCTAGAATATGCCACAGTAGAGCAAGCTTCAGCAATATGTGAACTGTGAATTTCCAGATTTTCAAGCTGGTTTTAGAAAAGGCAGGAGAACCAGAGATCAAATTGCCAACATCTACTGGATCATGGAAAAAGCAAGAGAGTTCCAGGAAAACATCTATTTCTGCTTTATTGACTATACCAAAGCCTTTGACTGTGTGGATCACAATAAACTGTGGAAAATTCTGAAAAAGATGGGAATACCAGACCACCTGACCTGCCTCTTGAGAAACTGATATGCAGATCAGGAAGCAACAGTTAGAGCTGTACAAGGAACAACAGACGGGTTCCAAATAGGAAAAGGAGTATATCAAAGCTGTATATTGTCACCCTGCTTATTTAGCTTATACACAGAGCATATCGTGAGAAATGCTGGGCTAGAAGAAGCACAATCTGGAATCAAGATTGCTGGGAGAAACATCAATAACCTCAGATATGCAGATAACACCACATTTATGGCAGAAAGTAAAGAAGAACTAAAGAGTCTTTTGATGAAAGTGAAAGAGGAGGGTGAAAATGTTGGCTTAAAGCTCAACATTTAGAAAACGAAGATCATGGCATCTGGTCCCATCACTTCATGCCAGATAGTGGGGAAACAGTAGAAACAGTGTCAGACTTTCTTTTTTGGGCTCCAAGATCACTACAGATGGTGACTGAAGCCATGAAATTAAAAGACGCTTGCTCTTTGGAAGAAAAGTTATGACTAACCTAGACAGCATATTAAAAAGCAGAGATATTACTTTGCCAACAAAGATCCATCTAGTCAAATCTATGGTTTTTCCAGTAGTCATGTATAGACATGAGAGTTGGATTATAAAGAAAGCTGAGCATCAAAGAATTGATGCTTTTGAACTGTGGTGTTGGAGAAGACTCTTGAGAGTCCCTTGGACTGCAAGGAGATCCAGCCTGTCCATTCTAAGGGAGATCAGTCCTGGGTGTTCATTGGAAGGACTGATGTTGAACCTGAAACCCCAGTACTTTGACCACCTGATGTGAAGAGCTGACTCATTTGGAAAGACCCTGATGCTGGGAAAGATTGAGGGCAGGAAGAGAAAGGGAAGACAGAGGATGAGATGGTTGGATGGCATTACCGACTCAATGGACACGAGTTTGGGTAAACTCCGGGAGTTGGTGATGGACAGGGAGGCCTGGTGTGCTGCAGTCCATGGGGTTGCAAGGAGTCGCAAACAACTGAGCGACTGAACTGAACTGAACTGAGGAGGAATCACCGTAAGGTCCTTAGGGACCATAGAAGAGGCAGAATGTGATCGAGGTGACTATCATGATTTCAAAGGAAATAAGTGTTTTTCAAGAACAGGAGATATAAGTCTAGAGCCAGTTCTAGTTCCTACGTGAAGTTGTATCAAGTCATCAGGTGCATCTCAGAAATAGTGTTTGAGAACTAAACAAAAATGTTGAAATTTTATGACATCTGTCTCTTTAAAACACACCCCTCCCTGCTAGAAAGAAGAAAACAGGATGTTAGGACCATTTATTTAGATGCTAAGAGCTGAGCCACAGGTTAAAAATAATTCCAGTTATGTTACTCTTTTGTCAAGTAATTTAAAAATCAAATAGTGCATTTAAATTAGACCAGATTTTATGTTTCTCCTTCCTTTAAAAGAGGAGAAAGAATCTTTATGTAAAAAGATCTTTGATTAAAGATGTTGCAAATATTAGAAAAAACCTAAACATAGAACATAAAAAATTAATTCAACTGTTTTCTTAAAAAGAGATAAACATTCATTTAGCTTTAAAAGCTTCAGTGACACCCCACTCCAGTACTCTTGCCTGGAAAATCCCATGGACAGAGGAGCCTGGTGGGCTGCAATCCATGGGGTTGTACAGAGTTGGACACGACTGAACCGACTTAGCAGCAGCAGCAATGCTACTTTAAAAAAATGAAGATCAACTTCATAGAGATTATCATTTTATTGTTTCCCTTAAAATTACTTTTAGTGCTATCTTGAATGTTTAATTCAGCATTTTCACTATTTGTGCATAGATTTTATATTACTCTTCTGTCGTTAATTAACACTGTGTCTAAACGGATAGGAATAACAATTTGACAGAAAATATAAAGACTACCAAAGTTTTCTTAACTTGTGGAAAGGAAGTTGCCTTGGCCTGAAGAAATTATCATTAGAAACTTTGCTAGAACCCGGTATCTTGTATTATGAGAGGTGGTTTGGATCCTGATTCAGAGTGCATGCTAATGAGGATCTTCCCATGCCAAGTTCAACAGGGTAGAACAAAATGTCACGAATGAATCCTAAATTTTTCACATATCTCTTGTTTATATCCTCCTTTTGGCAACTTGAAAAACTTCTTTCTCTTTTTTGTGTGTGTGAAAAAATAAAGAATAGTAATCACAACAAGAAACTTAATAGATAATTATTCTTTTGAGCTTTGTTGCTAGTTACAGAGTTCCAACATCTCATGAAAAAACAGTGCATTTCTTAGAATAAAGATAAATTTTATCCTACTGGCTTTGAATTGTTCTGTGGTATATAGTAATTTAAAATCAGAAATTAAAAACTTTCATATGCATAATTTAAAAATAAAATCTATGGGTATTTAAAAATGGATACAAATGGTCACTTCCCCATTCATTTAGTTAACTTAATTTCTGTTATTCTTTCTAAAGGCCATTATCTTTGCGTTATACTTGTGCTGTGAATAGCATTGTTCAATGTGCATTTAATTTGGACTCATTTTTGCTTTTATGAGTACGTATTATTTTTTAGAGCATAAAACCTAGTATAGCTCAATAGCTTCAAATATTTCATTTTAGTTTTTTGTAATTGCTATTTAAATTTTTAAAACCTTTTAAATTATATAATCAAATGACTGCAGCAAAGGAAAAAAAAAGCATAATTTCCTCATTTTCTGCAGATATATTTTACTTTTTCCATATAAAAGATTTGTTAATCTGTAATCGAACTGAACCACATGACCCTTAAAGTGTCAATTTAGTTACATTACTTGCCCTTGTGAGGCTCTAAGAGCTTTGAATATAGTGGTATTAAATAGACTTTTAAAAATCAAGTGAATTAGGAGCAAATCAAATAATTCTTCCATGATCTTGAAAAAAACTACACACAAATACATACACGTGCGTATGTATACACACACACACACACACACACACACACACACACACACACACACACACACATATATATATATATACTTAATTTAGAAAAACTCTTTACTTGTAAGAATGTGAACTTTTTCTACAATCATATAGATTATTTGGAAGTGAAAGGAAAGAGCTTGGTGTAAATAGATCCAATTTTTCAAAGTGTCTCTGTATAACTCCACTGTGTGGTTGGCATTATATGACTCTTACTTTCAAAGCTTTGCACATGGTCTAAAAATAGTCTACAATTAAATTTACAATGAATCATAAAAATATTATATTCTGCCTAATCAAACATACTGTCAAACCTCTATAAATATTTTACATTCAAGTTATTGCTAGATAATATAAGATTTTAAAAAAAAATAAATAGTCTTATATCACAATTATTGAGGATCATTTACTTTTTCAAAATTTTTCTTGTTCGAGTCAACTAAGATGCTAAGACCTTAGTCATGGGGTATATAGGAAAATTGAGAAGTATAGAGAGTATTTTGTGAGCATCACAGAAAGCTAGAACTTTGTTCAAGATTCTGTGAAAATTTGGAACTTAGATATATTGACAATCTTGATCTTTATTTACCGGTTTTCTGCCATTATTTGTCTATGATTCTGCTTCTATGGCTCTTGGCGCTAGTAGCTAACCCAGTCCTCTGTATGGGCTCCTATTAATGAACTCCCAACCACTGGATCTCACTGAGTCACTCTGTAGCCAGGGCTTTCATCAGGGTCCTATTTCAGCTATACTAACCAGTCAGCTGTGACCAAATGGATAGAGTTCTGTGGTCAAAATCCTGATGACTTGTTTGAAGACCCTTGAAAAGAGGTCTGTGAATGCAGGCTTCTTGCATGACTGTGTCATAGAGTAGCTCTGCACTTTTACTGATTCTCAGTCCCCAGATTTTTAGAACAGGAATGGACTCTAGTGGTGATATAAGCTAACTTCTCATTTTGTCTTGGGGGAACGATCACTGTTCCACTTGCTGATCTTACCATCTTTGCCAATTTTAAAAATTCTAAACTATCATCATTTCAGTGGTTGCCTTTCCAATGCAAAGAATGAAACGAGATTATAAAAAAATAGAAAACTACAGAAATCGTACAGCAGTAGACATTTAACTAAGTCATTGTTAGCGATTAAAGAGAATCGATGGGTTTCCCTGCTGGCTTAGTGGTAAAGAAACCACTTGCCAATGCAGGAGATGCAGGTTTGATTTGTGGGTTGGGAGGATCCCCTGGAGGAGGAAATGGAATCCCAATCCATCATTCTTGCCTGGAAAATCCCATGGGCAGAGGAGCCTGGTGGGCTACAGGCCATGGGCTTGCAAAGAATCAGACATCACTGAGTGACTGAGCATGCCTACAAGAATAATCAGTACCTATGATACAAATGCTACATCATAGTTAACCGTGGGTAAGAAGAGCAGCAAAGGAAGAAAGGACCCTAGATACCCAGGCCCCTAGATAACCATGGATTCAGCCCAAGATAAGTGTGCTCCTGGACAAAGCACTGGACTGGCCCACAATGCCATCCACAGCCTTGCCCAGTTAATATTGCAGGAATAACAGAGGCCATCCATTGAAGAGAAGTGCTCCTTTGGAGCTAATCGAATTACAAAGGGAAGTCATGTTAATTATTACAATTTACGGGATTCTAGAATCATTGTGAAGTTGGTAATATTTTTTACAGCAAGTCCATTTCTAAGCAAGGCAAATTCATTTGCTGAGTGAGATTAAAGAAGGAATGGAAAGGGAGACAAAACCACAGTCTGATTTACACAGCAGTTTTCTTTCTTTCTTTCTTTTGAATAATGCCAGAACATCCATTTGAAAGGAGAAAAAAAGTGAAGAACACATAGGCAATTTTACAAGAATAATGTCAGTTTTTGGGTGTCCTTTTCCCCACCAAATTGACCAGATATTTTTGTATTCTGGAGAAACTGTCTATAAAAATATATATTCTAGTTAGATTAGTTAAAACAAAACTACAGTATGTGCAGTTATCTGACATAGTGGCAAAGAACATGTGACTGAGCTGACTTAACAAATATTTATTGCAAGGTTAAGATGGCCTAAATAATACAGTATATTTCTTATCAATAGCGTTAGAGAGTCCCAAAATAAGTAAGTCTTGGTTACTGTCCTTGAAAATGTCACTGTTTATTCAAGGAAGAAAAATATAAACAAATAATTACAAATGTGAAAATAGAGTTACATTACCAAGGTAGACCCAGAGTGCTGAGCTAACCCCTGACTTTTAGGATTGGGGGCGGCAGTGGTAAAGAATCAGCCTGCCATTGCAGGAGACCTAAGAGACCTGGGCTTGATCTCTGGGTTGGGAAGATCCCCTGGAGAAGGGAATTGCAATCCAAGAATTCTCCAGTATTCTTGCCTGGAGAATCCCATGGACTGAGGAACCTGGTGGGCTACAGTCACAAAGAATTGGACAAGATTGAGCAACTGAACACACAGCACACAGTTACTAGATAGGAGGAAGAAGGATGCAAGGATAGTCAGTTCAAACACTGAAACTAGAGGTGGTGGCTGTTAGTGGTAGCTCTTCAGAATCTATAAGCATGGTAATATAGTCTACCAAATGATAAATTCATTGATAGAATCTATAATTCCTACTAGAGAAATTTAGGAAACACAGCCCCAAACTGAAAATCATTCTTTTCTTTTCTTTTATTTTTTTAAATTTATTTTTTAAAAATAATTTTATTTATTTTAATTGGAGGCTAATTACAATCTTGGTTTTGCTACACATCAACATGAATCCACCACAGGGAAACATGTGTTCCCCATCCTGAACCTCCCTTCTTAAAGCAAGAATATCAATCAGTCAAAGAAATGTATAAATGAAAAAAATAATTAAAAATTTTTCTTGAGGACAGAAAGACATTATATAGTCATGAGATTCACTCATTTACCCACTCATATTTCCTTTATTCAATGTTGGTAAAACTCTTTAGAGACTCCACTTACTTTCAGAGGTCAATTAAATGTTCTAAGTTTTAAGAACACAATTCCATAAAGACATATTATTTTTCATTTTATTTATTTATTTATTTTTTACTTTATTTTACTTTACAATACTCTATTGGCTTTGCCATACATCGACATGANATCAAGAGGCTCTTTAGTTCTTCTTCACTTTCTGCCATAAGGGTGGTGTCATCTGCATATCTGAGGCTATAGATATTTCTTCTAGAAATCTTGATTCCAACTGTGATTCATTCAGCCCAGTGTTTCTCATGATGTACTCTGCATAGAAGTTAAATAAGCAAGGTGACAATATATATCCTTAACATACTCCTTTTCCTATTTGAAGGAAAAGGTTCTAACTGTTGCTTCCTAACCTGCCTTCAAATTTCTCAAGAGTCAGGTCCAGTGGTCTGGTATTTCCATCTCTTTCAGAATTTTCCACAGTTTGTTGTGATCTACACAGTCAAAGGCTTTGCATAGTCAATAAAGCAGAAAGAGATGTTTTTCTAGAACGCTCTTGCTTTTTCCATGATCCAGCAGATGTTGGCAATTTGATCTCTGGTTCCTTTGCCTTTTCTAATGTCAGCATGAACATCTGGAAGTTCATGGTTCTTGTATTGCTGNTTGCATAGTCAATAAAGCAGAAAGAGATGTTTTTCTAGAACGCTCTTGCTTTTTCCATGATCCAGCAGATGTTGGCAATTTGATCTCTGGTTCCTTTGCCTTTTCTAATGTCAGCATGAACATCTGGAAGTTCATGGTTCTTGTATTGCTGAAGCCTGGCTTGGAGAATTTTAAGCATTACTTTACTAGCATGTGAGATGAGTGCCATTGTGTGGTAGTTTGAGCATTCTTTATTTTTGCCTTTCTTTGGGATTGGAATGAAAACTGACCTTTTCCAGTCCTGTGGCCACTGATGAGTTTTCCAAATTTGCTAGCATATTGAGTGCAGCACTTTCACAGCANGGTAGTTTGAGCATTCTTTGGCATTGCCTTTCTTTGGGATTGGAATGAAAACTGACCTTTTCCAGTCCTGTGGCCACTGCTGAGTTTTCCAAATTTGCTGGCATATTGAGTGCAGCACTTTCACAGCATCATCTTTCAGGATTTGAAATAGCTCAACTGGAATTCCATCACCTCCATTAGCTTTGTTCGTAGTGATGCTTTTTAAGGCCCACTTGACTTCATATTCTAGGATGTCTGGCTCTAGGTGAGTGATCACACCATCATGATTATCTGGGTGTGAAGATCTTTTTTGTACAGTTCTTTTGTCACCTCTTCTTAATATCTTCTGCTTCTGTTAGGTCTATACCATGTCTGTCCTTTATCGAGCCCATCTTTGCGTGAAATGTTCCCTTGGTAGGGCACTTTTAGAAAGTTAAGGGCTTTTAGAAAAAAATAAAATCTAAAGTGTTTACATGTTTACAACAATGTCAGATAGTGTGCTGAAAAATATCATAGGGAAGAGCAGGTAAATGTATGAGATTAAATGCCAAATACCTTTATCTGCTAGAACATAGCACCACCACTCCCCATCCCTTCCCAAGATAACATGTCAATTCCATGTAGGCATGTGGTATTGGCTATTTCCAGTTTGCCCAAGAATTGGCATTTCTAACAAGTGCTCATTGACCCAGGTGCTGCCTTTCCATAGATGACACCACTGTGTATCATGCTGAGAAAGATAATTTTTCTCATGCACCAGTAGTTCTCAAACTTTACATGCTTCACAACAGCCTACAGGCTTTTGCTGGGTCCCTGGGTTTTGGGAGACCTGGGTGGGGCTGATAAGTTACAGTTCTAACTGGTCCCCAGGTAAGGCTGATATTGCTAATCTCAGAAACACTCTTTGAGAACTACTGCTATAGACAGGAATGTTGGGCTTTAAGTCAATTAATATTTTAGATATTCATCTCTGGCTTCAGGGTGATCAATGTGATGGTGAAAAGAATGCACTGAATAGGAAATTTTAGGAAGCTGGAGACACGAGTAAAGCTACTTTCCTGTCATTAGTGGCAAAGGGGATAGCACATATTTAATAAAAAATGTGGGAGAAGATGTGGGATTCTTCCTCAGGGAGAGGGATGATGCAAATCAAAATCGTAGAACCCAGCGAAAAGTAAAAAGTCAAATGGTCATGCATACTAAGTGAAGAAAATAATTTCAGAGGATACATTGGTTTCTGGGAAAAAATAAAAGCGCACTTCAGTGATATGATAAGATCAGTATATGTACATGAAAACATAACATTTCACTTCAAATATTTTTGCAATTTCAAAAATATGATAAAATATTTATACTCAATGTCTGTATTATGGGAAGGAAAGCATCTAAACTCTTTGATTTCGTTTTTACTTTGAAAAAATAAGTTAGAATTTTTTGTATTTGTGTGTAAGATAATGAAATCAGATAAAATGCATTTTTGAATAAAAAGTTATTTTATTAAGCCCAGGATTTCTGTGGGACCCTAAATGTGGAAATCTGGGAAAGAACAACCATATGATAGTGGCCTATGTGTGTAGCCCTCTAGGCTCCTCTGTCCATTGGATTCTCCAGGCAAGAATACTGGAGTGGTCGCCATTTCCTTCTTCAGGGGATTTTCCTGACCCAGGGATCAAACCTGGGTCTCTTGGATTGCAGGTAGATTTGTTACCACTCTGCCACCGGGGAGCCTCATGGTAATGGTAGGAGGCAAATTCAGCAGGTGACAGATTTAGCACCATTGCTGTGTGATTTTACGCAAAAATGGTAGTTTCGTGTCAATTCCTCAAAATTAGATCTGAGTTGCAATACAGTAAATGGGGAGATAAATGTTGCCAAAATTTGCTTTGGTCCTTTTGTTTACTTAGTTATAGGACAGCCACTCTATTACTTATTCCTTACAAAATACATCAAGTGGTGGCAATGTTAGAGGCTTCAGTCCCTGTTGACAATGGCACAAAGACAGATTCTTGTTTAAGAATCTCAGTCTTTCTCCATCTCGGTCTCTCTAAAATCTCAGGCTTTCTCCCCCTTCCCTTCCACCTCCCTCTCTCCAATTTGTCCTGAAGAAAGCTAATAAGTTATAGATTTTGAAGCATTTAAAAATGTATTCTTAATGTAACTGCCTATCAAGCTACTACTAAATTAGGCATGTTTTAAAATAATGTAATTTATATTCAGAGTACATCACGAGAAACACTGAGATGGAAGAGGCACAAGCTGGAATCAAGATTGCTGGGAGAAATATCAATAGCCTCAGATATGCAGATGACACCACCCTTATGGCAGAAAGTGAAGAGGAGCTAAAAAGCCTCTTGATGAAAGTGAAAGAAGAGAGTGAAAATGTTGGCTTAAAGCTCAACATTCAGAAAATGAAGATCATGGCATCTGATCCCATCACTTCATTGCAAATAGATGGGTAAAGAGTGGAAACAGTGTCAGACTTTATTTTTCTGGGCTCCAAAATTACTACAGATGGTGATTACAGCCATGAAATTAGAAGACACTTACTCCTTGGAAGGAAAGTTATGATCAACCTAGATAGCATATCAGAGAGGGCAATGGAACCCCACTCCAGTACTCTTGCCTGCAAAATCCGACAGACGGAGGAGCCTGGTAGGCTGCAGTCCATGGGGTCGTGAAGAGTCAAACATGACTGAGTGACTTCCCTTTCACTTTTCACTTTCATGTATTGGAGAAGGAAATGGCAACCCACTCCAATGTTCTTGCCTGGAGAATCCCAGGGACGGGGGAGCCTGATGGGCTGCCGTCTATGGGGTCGCACAGAATTGGATACGACTGAAGTGACTTAGCAGCAGCAGCAGCAGCAGATAGCATATTCCAAAGCAGAGACATTACTTTGCCAACAAAGGTCCATCTAGTCAAGGCTGTGGTTTTTCCAGTAGTCACGTATGGATGTGCGAGTTGGACTGTGAAGAAAGCTGAGCACTGAAGAATTGATGCTTTTGAACTGTGGTGTTGGAGAAGACTCTTGAGAGTCCCTTGGACAGCAAGGAGATCCAACCAGTTCATTCTAAATGAGATCAGTCCTGGGTGTTCTTTGGAAGGACTGATGCTAAAGCTGAAACTCCAATACTTTGGCCACCTCATGCAAAGAGTTGACTCATTGGAAAAGACTCTGATACTGGGAGGGATTGGGGGCAGGAGGAAAAGGGGATGACAGATGATAAGATATCTGGATGGCATCATCCACTCGATGGACATGAGTCAGAGTGAGCTCGGGGAGTTGGTGATGGACAGGGAGGCCTGGCGTGCTGTGCTTCATTGGGTGACAAAGAGTCGGACATGACTGAGCGACTGAACTGAACTGAACAGAAACATCTGGTCTTTAAAAATTAGATCTGCGTATTTATTGCCAAATAAATTGATGGGGTGGGGTATATTCCAAAAGTGAGAGAGAGTGTGTGTGTGTCTTATCAAAAAGATTCCCGGAAGAGTGTGATTCAGTTTTCCTGACTTCTGTCTGGCTTCTGGAACATTGCCGTTTTGGATCTGCAGACCTGAGAACAAGACTCTGGACTGCAGTGCAGACAGCTGCTCTCCCTAGAGAAATAAGAACGGTGCTTCCTCCTCACTTTTTCTCATTTCATTGCTGTTTTGTATGTGTATATATATATATATACACACACACCGGAAAAGGCAATGGCACCCCACTCCAGTACTCTCGCCTGGAAAACCCCATGCACTGAGAAGCCTGGTAGGCTGCAGTCCATGGGGTCGCTGAGGGTCGGACACGACTGAGCAACTTCATTTTCACTTTTCACTTTCATGCATTGGAGAAGGACATGGCAACCCACTCCAGTGTTCTTGCCTGGAGAATCCCAGGGACCGGGGAGCCTGATGGGCTGCCGTCTATGGGGTCACACAGAGTTGGACACGACTGAAGTGACTTAGCAGTAGCATATATACACACATTAACTAACTTTCTCTTCACTCTCTTCCCCTAATTATATGTAAATTATCTGTGAAGTGGTTAAAATTTTATATTTCTCTCATGTTACAGAAGAATCTCAAAGTGCTAACGTGACTAAACTAGATGAGGAAGAAATAATTTATCAGAAATTCTGGACTTGAAGCTGATCCAGAGGCTGATGAGATGTGGGATCTCTCATCAGAAAGTGAAACTGTTTTCAATTTTATAAGGAAATTCTATTTTCTTGGGTTGGGGGAGTGTAGCCTGCAGCTCTCCTTTTTTATTTTATTTTATTTTTTTTTACATTTGGGAGAGTGTTGGTCTATGCTGGGAAGTTTTAAGTTTGGGCTAGCAAAGGATGTTGAAATCTATTTTTGTATTTTGAGATTTCCAAGTATTTCCTGCAGAGAATCTAATAAGCTATTTTCCCAGTTTCCCTTATCACCAGAATTTATACATGTGACTTGGCCTATGCCAAACTAACGTTCTTTTGGGAGACGTAGATTGATAGATAACACGTTTTAGAGGAAATATGGGATGAAGGATTCTTTGGGTTTGAGTGGTCTCGGGGCAGGGTTTCCTGATGGCTCAGTTAGTAAAGAATCTGCCTGCAATGCAGGCGACCTGGGCTTGATCCCTGGGTAGCGAAGATCTCCTGGAGAAGGGAATGGCTCCCCCCACTCCAGAATCTTGCCTGAGAAATCCCACGGACAGAGGAACCTGGCGGGCTACAGTCCATGGAGTTGCAAGGAGTCGGACACGCCTGAGCAACTTTCATTCACTCACTCAGGGGCGGGGAGATCCCATCACGATACTGGCCCTTCAGTAGACTCTGCTTTCATTGTCTCTTCCAAACAGGATTCTGCAGGGATAAGAGAAACTAAACACAGTGACTTCTCCACAGTTGCCTTCTTGCTTTCCTGTATAGTCCCTGCCATCCAAAGCCAACATTCCAGAACCACACTGAACATATTTAAAAGCAAAAAAATAAAAAATAAAAAATAAACCTCAAAGGTAAAACAAAAGCAGATAATTAAAAGATGCAAACATCACAGTATTTTGCAGTACGTGGGGAAGAAATTGGCCACATACGACCTGGTGTCAGTTATTTAACCTCCCTCAACCGCAGTTCTCTCAACCGTGAAGATAAATGGAACCATCAATAAATACTTAAAGTAATTATGTATGATAAAGCCCAAATAGAGGTGCTTAGTCATGATCTTGGTGAAAAGCTCACCCTCTGTAAATGTTAGTTCCCTAATCTGACCCTCAGGATCAATTAAGAGCTTATACATCTGTTACAGAAGAGTAATTGACATAGGTGATAGAACAACACAGAAAGGGAAAATGAATATGAGATGCAACATTTTTTCTGACCACACACACAAAATAAGGGGGGGGAAGACTGCAGTCTAAGAGATTCTTGGTTTTCCTAGGAATGAACTGCCCATTTTGAGCAAGTCATACGCTTCACAAGCCCTTAATTTCCTGTTCTGAGAAGTGAAGTGTTTGGGTCATCCGATGTCCAAGTCTCTTTCAGCTTTATGAAATTATATTGATTAATAGTAAAGATAAAGTTCTTTATAGCAACTTGGATTTATTCCTTAGAAGATGAAGGCATAATTTAATTCTTACATTTGCTTTGTATTCCTTAAAACCGGATTTTTGTTTTTATGAGATTTTAAAAATCAAATTTACATAATGTAGCTCAGAAATAGGTATCCATCTATTCTTTGTTATTCTGAGCTAGCTTGAATTTTTTAAAAGAGTCCTCATTTTTCCTGCTTTTTATGTAAAGTAATAACACCATATGGTCACTTTGTAATGATTTTTTCAGGTTTCTTGAACAGTGAAATCACTAGAAATATGATGAAAATTACTGTTCTTCCCTCACGCATTCAGGCAATAATTCCTTTGGCAAGTGTTTTAAGAGTAACTCCTCGACACTCTCCCTGCTTTAGAATGTTGAGAGGCAGCCTTGCTTTTTTCTTCATTAAGTAAAAGAGAGATTGCAAATATTAAGAACCTCAACTTCTTATCTCATCTTTTAAAAACACTATAAGCATCTGACCTACCTTTATGTCATTTCCTCAGGTCCCAGAAAATTGTTCTTTCAGATTAAACCTTCATCTGCCCTTCTGCTTCATCACATCTCCTCTGGGACTTCATTCATTCTCTCCTCTCTAGTGGGACACAGTTGTGAGTTCAAGAGACCAGAGTCAGCCTCTATCACTACTAGCTGTAGTAGTGGACTTGAGTATATTATGTAGGATTCTGTGCCTCTATTTCCTTAACTATAAAATATAATAAGATGTTTGGGGGCAGGGTTGTTTAGTTACTTTTTAATTGGAGGATAATTGCTTCACAACGTTATATTGATTTCTGCCCTGCTGCTGCTGCGAAGTCGCTTCATTCGTGTCTGACTCTGTGCAACCCCATAGATGAAAGGCCACCAGGCTCCCCCGTCCCTGGGATTCTTCAGGCAAGAACACTGGAGTGGGTTGCAACAATGCAAATCAGTTAATTATATATATATATGTATATATGTGTGTGTGTGTGTATAGATATATATAAAATGAAAGTGAAGTCACTCAGTTGTGTCCGACTCTTTGTGACCCCATAGACTGAGGATCCTCCAGGCGAGAGTACTGGAGTGGGTTGCCATTTCCTTCTCCAGGAGATTAAAGCCAGGTCTCCCTCATTGCAGGTAGATTCTTTACCATCTGAGCCACCATAAATATGTAAGTGTATATTGTGGAGGCTCTGAGCCTCCATCCCCCTTCCCATCACAGAGCCCCAGGCTGATATGACATTTGTGTGTGGTAACTGCTCAGTTGTGTCCGACTTGTATCCGACTCTTCATGACTCCATGGACTGTATAGCCCACGAGGCTCCTCTGTCCTTGTAATTCTCCAGGCAAGAATACTGGAGTGGGTAGTTGCGAGCATTAAATGAGATACTTACAAAGTACTTGGAGGCTTCAATAAATATTGGTTATCATCGGATCTTTAACCTCTCCCTCTCATATAACCTGAACATATAAAGCACAGCATCTCTTCCACCATAAACTTTATATCTCTTAGCTTTTTTATTTTTATTTGGATGCTGCCTTTCTGTCACTCCTTTCATTCACATCTAAGCTACAAAGAGTTTATATTTGCTGATTTCACCAATCAGTCATGAAGTCCTACTGATTTCATGACCTATTTCTAAAATGGATGTCCTCCTCTCTGTATTACTGCCCTAATGAATGCTTTTTATCATCTCTCACCTATTCTAAGCCAGGAGACTCATACCTGCTTTAAATAGAAGTGAAATTTTATCCTAAAGAAATATATAATTTAGTAAAAGGATAAACTGAAGATATGGCCATACATATCTACAGTATTAACATTTGTTAAATGAATTACAAGTTTAACGACCTATTACTAGATAATTTGTGGGGGGAAAAAAGCAAGAAACATGATGACCGAGCCAGTCAAATGTTGGGAACCATTCCATCTAAATTGTTTATTTATTGATCCAGGAGGCAAACAGATTACCTCCATTTATTGGAGAATGGACCATTTATAAACATTCTGATGCAATTTCCCCTTAGAATTAGCAACATTTAATTTTTATCCATAGGTTTTTTTTTTTTTAATTTGATAAACAGACCATTTATTTGGTAGCAGGATAATTTACTTTTGTGACTCTTTGCTATAGTATATAGCATTGAAGACAAAAAAATGGCTATCATTCACTAGAGGAAGATTAATAAACTATGATCCTATTAAGTCTGTTGTGAAGAATAAATTTTATTTATTTTGGAGGTAAAACTCTACATCTTTAATAACATTATGGCTATTTCAATGTGAGATATATAATTAGTTTTTCAGGTCTTGTGTTTTATATGTGTCTTACTAGAATTATCATTTTATTTATATTTATTGGTTCAGAAAAATATTCCTAAAATTGGTGTTGTATATTCACTGCCTTTATTTACCTTCACTCATAAACTGAACCTTTGAAATATGAATGTGAATTCATATTTTACTAAAGAGTTGGAAGATAATTTCCAACACTTTCTTGGGTAAACGAGGCTACCTTTTCTTGATCTTCTATCTATCTTCTAATTGCATTTTGATTTCTTGATATTGGGTTATTTTCTCCTTTATGTTCTCAAAATCAGGGTCAGAGACTAACCAATTCTTTACCAACATAAAATTCAACATTTCTAAAATTTAATTTACAATGTGCCCTACCAAATACCATATCTTTTTTGATAAAGAAGGTCCAGTCTTGGAAATGCACTTTGTCACAAAATGGATCTAAGATGATCAAATAATAAATTCCCGTTCTCAGGTCAAGATGGAGAGGGAATGAGCCATTTGGATATGAAGGAGTGCATGGACTTGGGCTCTGTGCAGAGTCCAGATCAGGCTCATCCTGGAAGCTGTTCCTGACAAAACACCAGGAAGCATAAAACTATCCCGCCAGCAAAGCACCATTCAAGGACAATCCTGAGGGAACTGAAGCGGGGACAATAAACAACGTGCAGAAACAAATTGAGGCACTCAGGATGTGACAGCCTAATGAGGGAGATGCAGAGCAGAGGCTGGAAGCACACTGCAAGGGCAGAGAAGCTGTCCCTTTCACGAGAAGGTGGCAGCGGACTCTGACATGGAGATGGCACTCACGTGCTGTAGACGAGAGAAGCACTTAGAACTCAGAAAACAGCTGATGCCAAGGGTAAAGCTCCTCTGCCAATTACAGCCAAAGACAGAGAATTTTTGATAATTAATAACAAATGCTCTTTTCATTCAGTACTCTTAATTGGAAACTACAGAATCTACTCTAGCAAGGTTGAAAAGCGTTTGTACTAAAGGAAATTAGAGAATTAACAGAATTTTCCAGGAGGGGCAAACAATCAGGCTTGGTGATTAGAGTCCAAAATATCAGAGCCAAGAGCTATGCCCAGCCACATAGTGTGACTGTCCTAGTAAAAATACCATCATTGCCACTTGGCATTGACAAGGCTCCCGAATGGACCAGCCATCACACCACTGTGCTTGTCCGAAGACGGGCCTGATTGTTGTGGCCATCACTCCAGACTTCCCCCCTCCACCTCCAACTCTCACTTAAGTACATCTATCAGAATAACCACGGTAACAAGTTGGAAATGTAGTATTTGGATATCTACTTTGGGAGGGTGGGGCATATATGACATGGAACAATCAAAGTACTGAATGGAGTTTCAAAAAAATGCTGGACATCTAAGCACAGCAGATGGCCACTTAATTCCTGACACACGGAAATGACCATTCCCATGAAAGACATCCATAATGGAGTACCATGTGGACAGAAGGCAACTTGCTGGTGAGTGATGAGACAAGCTGACTCACCTGTGAGTGATGAGAGACGTTGCAATAAACTAGACTAGCAGTCCCTGACTTCCATGTGCTTGGAAACCATCTGGAGAGTTTGTTAAAACACAGATTGCTCAGCCCCAGTCCATAGTTTTTGATTCAGGTCTGGGCTGGGCTGGGAGAGTCTCCAGTTAGTAACTAACTTCCANAATAAACTAGACTAGCAGTCCCTGACTTCCATGTGCTTGGAAACCATCTGGAGAGTTTGTTAAAACACAGGTTGCTCAGCCCCAGTCCATAGTTTTTGATTCAGGTCTGGGCTGGGCTGGGAGAGTCTCCAGTTAGTAACTAACTTCCAGGCAGCCATGGTAAGATAATCCCAGGTACACACCCTGTGAACCACTAGGCAACCAGACCACAAACATTACTTTCAGTAATAGCTGGTTTGCCTTTTCATACTGTTCGTGGGATTCTCAAGGCAAGAATACTGAAGTTGTTTGCCATTTCCTTCCCCAGTGGATCACATTTTGTCAGATGAAGCACAAGGTAGAATCAAGATTGCTGGGAGAAATATCAATAACCTCAGATACACAGATGACACCATCCTTATGGGAGAAAGCAAAGAAGGACTAAAGAGCTTCTTGATGAAAGTGAAAGAGGAGAGTGAAAAAGTGGGCTTAAAACTCAACATTCAGAAAACGAAGATCATGGCATTCAGTCCCATCACTTCATGGCAAATAGATGGGGAAACAATGCAGACAGTGAGAGATTTAATTTTAGGGGGCTCCAAAATCACTGCAGATGGTGACTGCAGCTATGAAATTAAAAGATGCTTTCTCCTTGGAAGAAAAGCTATGACCGATGTAGACACCATATTAAAAAGCAGAGACATTACTTTGCCTTAAATGGTACATCTATTCAAAGCTATGGTTTTTCCAGCAATCATGTATGGATGTGAGAGTTTGATTATAAAGAAAGCTGAACGCCAAAGAATTGATATTTTTGAACTGTGGTGTTGGAGAAGACTCTTGAGAGTCCCTTGGACTGCAAGGAGATCCACCCAGTCCATCCTAAAGGAGATCAGTCCTGAATATTTATTGGAAGGATGGATGCTGAAGCTGAAACTTTAGCCACCTGATGGGAAGAACTGATTCATTTGAAGTCACTGATGCTGGGAAAGATTGAAGGTGGGAGAAGAGGCTGACAGAGGATGAGATGGTTGGATGGCATCATCGACTCGATGGACATGAGTTTGCACAAGCTCCGTGAGTTGGTGAAGGACAGGGAAATCTGGTGTGCTGCAGGCCATGGGGTCATAAAGAGTCACAAAAGACAGAGACTGAACTGAACTGAATAGCTGGTAAAATGTTCACAAATTTAGTCTTGATGCTGCATTGAAAATCAGTAGCAGAGGTACAATTTAGGTTATTAATAATTTTATATGTTTAAAATAAATATACTTAAAATTGCCTGTGTGTTTTTTAAAAACGTTTTTTGGGGGAGAGCAGTTTTAGTTTCACAGTCACATTGAGAGGAAGATACAGAGGTTTTTCAAGTATCCCCTGCCCCCAACATGCATGGCCTCCCTCATTATAGATGTCTCTCACCAGAGTGACCCATCTGTCACAGCAGGTAAAGCTACATTGATACAACCTTTTCCCCTGAAGCTTTCTTTAGGGGTCACTCTTGATGTTGCATGTTCTGTGCATTTGGACAAATGTGTAATGGTGAATACCCATCATTGTGTCATCACACAGGGTAGTTTCACTGCCTAAAAATCTGTGCTTCACCAAGTCTTCCTCTTTCCAACCCCACCTCAATAACCAATGAGCTTTTACTGTCTCCATGGTTTGCCTTTTGCAGAATGTCATATAGAGTCATATATTGTTTACCCTTTTTGGATGACTTTCTTTCACTTAGGAATGTGCATTTAAGGTTCCTCCATGTCTTTTCATTGCTCGATAGCTCATTTCCTTTCAGTGTTGAATAATATTGCACTATCTGGATGCAATACAGTTTTTGTTTTTTTTTCCCCCACTCATCTACTGAAGGACATGGAGAAGGAAATGGCAACCCACTCCAGTATTCTTGCCTAGAGAATCCCGTGGACAGAGGAGCCTGGTGGGCTGCTGTCCATAGGGTCGCACAGAGTCAGACATGACTGAGGCGACTTAACATGCATGCATACGTTGGAGAAGGAAATGGCAACCCACTCTAGTATCCTTGCCTGGAGAATCCCAGGGACAGAGGAGCCTGGTGGGCTGCCATCTATGGAGTCACACACAGTNTCAGACATGACTGAGGCGACTTAACATGCATGCATACGTTGGAGAAGGAAATGGCAACCCACTCTAGTATCCTTGCCTGGAGAATCCCAGGGACAGAGGAGCCTGGTGGGCTGCCATCTATGGAGTCACACACAGTCGGACACAACTGAACCAACTTAGGAGCAGCAGCAGCAGCAACTGAAGGATACTTGGTTGCTTCTAAATTTTGGCAATTATGAATAAAGCTGCTGCAAAGATCCATGTGCAGGCTCCTGTGTGGACATACATTTTCAGTTTCTTCAAGTAAATAACAAGAATCATGATTGCTGGGTCCTATACTAAGAGTGTGTTTAATTTTGTAAGGAACCACCAAGCTATCCTCCAAAATGGCTGCATCATTTTGCCTTCCCACCATCAATGAATGAGAGTTCCTATTGTTCCCACATCCTTGTCAGCATTTGGTGTGGTCATCCTTCCAGATTTTGGCCATTCTAATAGATACATATGTAGAGGTATCCGACTGTTTTTAGTTGCACTTTCTTGATGACATGTGATGTGGGGCATGTATCATTTTTTAATCAAACCTATTATTATCTATGTGAATTCTAGGGTTAGAGGGTTGCTTCAAGGATACTGAAGGTATATACCTAAACTACATGTTTTCAACCTGACAGTAGCTCTCAGAATTCAAGAGCATAATAAAAGCAGGGCCGATGTGTGTTCCTGCGGGGTACATTACACATCACAGTATGAAACTTCGAAATAGTTTGTTATTTAGTGTAGGTTTTAGTAACTCATATGAGAAAGAATTGGAGCCAGCATACCCAAGTGTTAATTTTAAAGATCTTATGAATTTTGGAAACCATGTTATTGAGGGAGCAGGAATATTTAAAGACAGTGTACCAGATGGAAATGAATATGCTCTATTTTCATTTTTCTGTTTTGTAAATAAAAGCTGATATATCCAAGATACCCTCATGAAAATGAAACATTTCTATTGACACACAATTTGCTTAATAGACACAGATATCTGTATCTAGGGACTAAAATGAGGGTATGATATAATGGAAAATATCCTCAGTGGTTAACAATTATTATTATTTTTTCTTCCCTCCAGCCTTTCACTTTAGAAAGCAGAAACAAAACATTATGGTGAAGATTTGTGCCTATGTTTTGGTTGATATNGGTATGATATAATGGAAAATATCCTCAGTGGTTAACAATTATTATTATTTTTTCTTCCCTCCAGCCTTTCACTTTAGAAAGCAGAAACAAAACATTATGGTGAAGACTTGTGCCTATGTTTTGGTTGATATTGTTACATATATAATTGCCCTTTCTACAGTCCTAAACAGTAACACGACTGAAGTGACTTAGCAGCAGCAGGAAATAGTAATAAAGCTTCAAAATCACATATGACTATATACCAGTGAATATTTCCTCTTTTTTTATAGACATTATTTTTCTGCCTTTGAGTTCTTTGAGTTGAAAGCAGTTATTTCAAAGCCAAGAAATCTCAGATTTTAAAAAAATTCCCCAGTAAATTTTGAGTTTTAAAAGTTATTTTGTTCATAAGTTTGAGAGAAAAATGCCACTTTTCAAAGCATAAAATTCTTGATCAAATACAGTTCTAACTGGATACATTTGTGTTTTCAATTAGGTACACAGGCATAATAAATTATGCATTCATATTACCTATAATGCTGAATTTCCCCACCTTGAGAGAATGGTTAGCCCCTGGTGATAATTACACAACAGATGGTTCTTTCTGAAGCAGAACAACACATATCATGAGATTTAACCATGAAGAAAATGAAGAGAGAAGTTATAAAAATAAATGGAGATAGGCGTCTGATTAAGTGGCAGTACTTAGCAATATGTTGAGTCAAACACAAGCAAACATTTATTTTCCCCCCATAAATCTGGCTGATTTTCATAGCACCATCCTAGGTAAGGACGTAAACAAATCCGTCCTCATTGCGTCCATTGTCATATGCAGTCTGTCCTCATGAGCATCACATTTTTTTAAATCTGCTTTTGTCATAGCTTTTAAAATCTGATCTTAGCTATTTCAGATTCCTGAAGCATGAACAATATCTTTTTGGTGGAGGGGACTCAAAAGATATTTTACCTGAACAAGTCCAATGCCCTTTCCTTAACAGTTTTATTCAGGTATAATTCACATAACACAAAATTCACTTTTTAAGTGTTCAATTCATTGGTATTAGTGGCTTCCCAGGTAGCGTTAGTGGTAAAGAACACCGCTGCCAGTCCAGGAGACAAGAAATGCTGGTGTGATCCCTAGTTTGGGAAGATCCCCTGGAGGAGGGCATGGCAACCTACTCCAGTATTCTTCGCTGGAGAATCCCATGGACAGAGGAGCCTGGAGGGCTACAGTCCATGGGGTCACACAGAGTCAGACATGANGAGACAAGAAATGCTGGTGTGATCCCTAGTTTGGGAAGATCCCCTGGAGGAGGGCATGGCAACCTACTCCAGTATTCTTCGCTGGAGAATCCCATGGACAGAGGAGCCTGGAGGGCTACAGTCCATGGGGTCACACAGAGTCAGACATGACTGAAGGGACAGCACAGCACAGCTGGATATATGTTTACAATGTTTGTGCAACTGTCACAACTACCTGTCATTTCAACACCTCAAAACATGTACCCCTCCATAGTCATTCTTTATGCCCCATGTCCATTTAACAACCCTCCCCTCCCAGCCAGAGACAAGCAAATTTGCCTGTTTGAGTACAGTGCAAAAATGGAATGATACAATATCTCTTTTTAAACTTTTTTTTCACTTCGCATAATAATTTTAAGGCTCATCCATGTTATAGCATGCCAATGCCTCATTTAGTTTTACGGCCGAATAACACTCCATTATCTGGATATACCCTGGAGAAGGCAATGCACCCCATTCTAGTACTCTCACCTGGAAAATCCCATGGACAGAGGACCCTGGTAGGCTGTAGTCCATGGGGTCGCTAAGAGTCAGACATGACTGAACGACTTCACTTTCACTTTTCCTTTCATGTATTGGAGAAGGAAATGGCAATCCACTCCATTGTTCTTGCCTGGAGAATCCCAGGGACGGGGGGAGCCTGGTGGGCTGCCATCTATGGGGTCACACAGAGTCAGACACGACTGAGGCTACTTAGCAGCAGCAGCATATGGATATACCAAATTTTGTCTCTCTATTCCCTAACTGGTAGACAGTTTTGGCTATTATGAATAGTACTACTATGAACACAAGCTTTTATGTGGACATAGTTTTCAGTTATCTTGGATATATAGTTAGGAGTAAAATTACTGGATCTTACAAGCTCCAAATCAAAATTCTGAAGAAATGCCATTTTTTTTTTCTAAAAGCTTCTGCACCATTTTATACTCTTACCAGTATGAGTGTTCCAGCTTCTCCATATCTTCACTAACACTTGCTATTGACTATATATATATTTTTAAATTTTAGTTATCCTAGTGAGTGTGAGAGGATATCTCCTTGTATTTTTAACTTGCAATTATTTATTTTATTTTTTGGCAACACCACAAGATTTGTGGGATCTTAGTTTTCAGATCAGGGATTGAACCCAGGTCCCTGGTAGTGAAAATCCTGATTTCTAACCATTGGACTGCCAGGGAATCCCTAAACTTGCATTTGTCTAATAAGGAATGGTATTGAACATCTTTTCATGAGCTTATGTACTTTGTCTTTATACATTGTATATTGTGTATAATTGTATAGCTTCTTTGGACAACTGTCTCCTCAAATACTTTGCCCATTTTTAATTGGACTTTTTGTTTTTCTGCTGATGAATTTTAAGAAATCTTTATATATTCTACATGAAAATCTCTTAGCTATATGTTCACAATTATTTTCTCTCATTATGGGTGCTCTGTGCACTTTCTTGATGGTATTGTTTGAAGCAAAAGGTTTTAATTTTGATAAAGCCAAATTATCTACTTTTTTTTTTCTTTTGTTGCTTCTGCCTTTTTCTGTTGTTTCTAAGAAACTGTTGTCTAATTCTCAGCCACAAAGATTTACTTCTCTGTTTTCTTCTAAGAATTGTATAATTTAAACTCTTTTGTTTAAGTCAGTGATCCATTTTGAGTTCATGTTTATTGCATATGAGGTGGAGGTCCAACTTGGTTCTTTCACTTGAGGATACCCATTACCTCAGCATCCTTCTCTAAAACGCTATTCACACTCCCTTTTGAATTGACAGGTTCGTCACGGCAGGTGATTGTATGAGTCTTATACACAAGTTTACGTGTAGAGAAGCAGTGAGAACAGAAGCTGAGTAGGACATAATGCAGGTGTGCACAGTCTCGGTCTTCTCATTCCCAGGCCCAGTTCTTTCTGCTCTCCTATTTCTTTTTGCTTTGCAAGCTCCATTTATTGTAGTCAAAGGCAACAACCGAGACCAGAAGCTGGGAGAAAAGGATGAGTGTCACCTTGGGCAGGATGAAATTAAGTACTGTGGAACTAGGTTTATGATTCTCAAAGCAAGTCCACTTCTAGCATCTACATTCATTTTTATCAACACAGACCTTGCTGTTTAGTAATTATGAGCACATTAAACACACACTGTTGAAAACCACAGCCCTCCCAAGCCTGCTTCATTTGACAGCTTTTCAGGAGTGTTTCTGTTTTTTGAAAATGAACATTGTATTGAATGAACATCTTACACAAATGATGGATTCTTTTTAATCATTGTTGAATTGCAATTTCTTCCTATAGGGGTGTCTCAGTTTAACAGACCTTTTTTGAATTATCGTGTGTTATCACATATTCACATCAAAATATGCAGGTTTTAAAACTTATGTTGAAAGTGTAATATATTTATGGGTTTCCTTGGTGGCTCAGATGATAAAGAATCTGCCTGCAGTGTGGGAGACCTGGGTTCATTCCCTGGGTTGGGAAGATCCCCTGGAGGAGAGCATGGCAACCCACTCCAGTATTCTTGCCTGACGAAAGTATCCCCATGGACAGAGGAGTCTGGCAGGCTACAGTCCATGGGGTCACAAAGAGTTGTACACGACTGAGTGACTAAGCACAGCACAGCAGCATTTATATATATGAATGTGACTTTATACCAAAGGAAGCCACTTCAAATGCCAGCTATCCAACTTTTGGCTCTTTATTACAAATAAATATTAGGTACACAAAATTTTTTACCAATTTAATATTCTTACTTTTCCTCTGAATTATTTTTAAGTTTAATTTCAGACATTATTATCTTATAAACATAAAAATAAAACAACTATAATTCATTCACTGTAAAATTATTTAGGTTAATATTTTTGTTTAAAAATTATGAAAGGAANTTTACCAATTTAATATTCTTACTTTTCCTCTAAATTATTTTTAAGTTTAATTTCAGACATTATTATCTTATAAACATAAAAATAAAACAACTATAATTCATTCACTGTAAAATTATTTAGGTTAATATTTTTGTTTAAAAATTATGAAAGGAAATAATAGTGATGATTATAATTATTAGCATAAAGTCTATCATCACAATTTGAGATTAGAGTTCAAATTATAATATTAACACTTTTATGTAAGGATATAAATTTTGATACAGGATCACCATTATTTTATTTATTTGATACTTTAAATACTTCATAATGTATGCTAATTACAGCTTTTAATACTAATAATATATCTTTCATTCCTTCTTTTATTTTCTTTCTGTTTTCAGTGATTATTTTTTGTTAATAACAGTAGGCAGCCTCAAAAAACAATCACTACCATTGACTGTCTTATCGTTCTTAGAAACCTCTTTATTATAAGTGCTCTTCTACACTTCTCTGCATGCATTACAGAAAGGGTATAACTTCGCTGACTGATGTGATGTTGTTCTCAATGTAGTGAGCAAGTAGTATTTCTAGAAACATCTTTATTACAAGTGTCTTTAAGCAGCTCTCCACTGTGCACTGCAGAATGAGTATTAACAACTGACTTACTATGCAATACTCCTTCCAAATTGTGCCTCTGGAAATGTATCAAAGAAAAAAAGTAATTTAGAAAAAATAAAGTTTGTTATTTTCCCAACAATTCACCCTGCTAAGATTTAGAGAAGCTGTTATTTTTTCCAAAGGTAGAACTCTTTGGAACATTTAATCATATTTGATTGTATGCATTTGAAGCCCTATATTTAACTGCATGCAATCAAAGATGTTTAAATGTTTCAAATGTAAGCAGAGGACCCAGCAGCAATTCTTGAAGAGTGTGTTTTCCTTTCTGGGATATAAGTATAACAATAATGATACCTTTGGAAACCCCACCACTTTTTTTTTTTTTTTTTTTCATAATGGACCAAATGATCTTTTCACATTTGAATTTGTGGTTGATTAGAAATGCATTCAACTGTTTCTTCGGTGAATAAGCTCAGAAGAGATGGGGAAATAACTGCTTTAAATGTGCTAGTGGATGTTTCATTTAACTCAATAATAGGTTTATAAACCATTAATTTTATAATTCATTCAAGTATTATAAGATGGTCAAAATTTTCAAAGCAGGTATTAACTGTTTTTAGGCTGTATCAAATCTCACCTCTGCCATGAACCTGGCTACCTGCCTTCGTTGTTTGTGGGGGGATTCTCAATTTCCATANACCATTAATTTTATAATTCATTCAAGTATTATAAGATGGTCAAAATTTTCAAAGCAGGTATTAACTCTGTTTTTAGGCTGTATCAAATCTCACCTCTGCCACGAACCTGGCTACCTGCCTTCATTGTTTGTGGGGGGATTCTCAATTTCCTCACCTTAAATGAAAGATTATGAAAGAAATTTCATTTTAAAAAATTTTGCATCCTTTTGAATTTTACCCAACTGTGCTAGCAAATTATTGACTAAATTAAAGAATTCCCTGGAGCAGAGCCTCTTATGTGATTTTCCATGCTGGAGGGTTTTAGGTCCTGCCTTTGCACTTGGAAGTCCAGAGTGAAATCTATGCACCCTGCCACTTCTCTCCCACCATATTATGTGGATTACACTCCCTCAATCGTGGGATATTTCTATCAATGAGCAACATTTCTCCTTTTTGTTACTCAACTATAACTGTTTGATTCTTTGCACTGAAGTTTCAAATGACAATCTGGATAAAAATGTTTACTGGTTAGAAATGTTTACTTATGTATCGCTCTGTACTCTCAAGGGAAGAAAACGTCCTTCGAGCTGTTCAGCTTTTCAGGAGTATTTGCTAATGATCAACTATTTCTGCAACACTGAAGACAAAATTCCAAAATGCAATAGGGAGAGTTTTTGCAGTTATGAAGCTTAAAGCCTAATATTTGTATAATTATTTAAACTCTGAATTACACAATAGATTATTTAAATGCAGTCACCAAGCACACTGTGAATAAGATGAATGGCAGTTTGAGGCTATGACTTCTGGGGAGGTCAGGGATGAGAGGAGTGATGTCCCTGAGGAGCAATAATTGAGTTAAATTCTAAAAGAAGAAGAATCAACCAGAGAATGAGGAGAGGAAGTTATTTCAAAAGGGGAAGTCAAGGCCAGAAGGTCAAGGGCTTGGAAATGCCTGTCTGGTTAGACAGAGAGAATGAGGACAGTTTTGAACAGCATGTAGTCCGGGGCCACGTCCTTGAGGGCTTGGTAGGACATGTTTTGTTCTTGGGTCTTTAAGAATAAAGGAAGCAATTAATTGGGAAGTACGTGATAAGATTTGAATTTGCAGAGGCAGAGCCTCACTGAGTTAGAAACGCCTGACTGTTTTGCACTCTCTTGCTGTTGTTTGTCGGTCAGTTGCTCAGTCATGTCCTCTTTGTGACCCCATGGACTGCAGCACGCCAGGCTTCCCTGTCTGTCACCAACTCCCAGAGCTTGTGCAAACTCATGTCCACTGAGACCGTGATGCCATCCAACCTTCTCATCTTCTGTCATCCCCTTCTCCTCCTGCCTTCTATCTTTCCCAACATTAGAGTCTTTTATAATGAGCTGACTCTTCACATCAGGTGACCAAAGTATCGGAGCTTCAATGTCAGCATCAGTCCTTCCAGTGAATATTCAGGACTGATTTCCTTCCGGATTGACTGGTTTGATCTTGCAGTCCAAGGGACTCTCAAGAGTTTTCTCCAACACCACAGTTCAAAAGCATCAATTCTTCAGTGCTCAGCTTTCTTTATGGTCCAACTTTCACATCCATACATGACCACTGGAAAAACCATAGCCTTGGCTAGACGGACCTTTGTTGGCAAAGTAATGTCTCTGCTTATAAATATGCTGTCATGGACTGAGGAGCACGGGGAACTGCAGTCCATGGGGTCGCAGAGAGTCGGACATGACTGAAGCGACTGACCACGAGGTTTGTCATTGATTTTGTTCCAAGGAGCAAGTGTCTTTTAATTTTGGCTCTCTAGAGATGAACTAATGGTAACTTGGTTAGAATAGTGGCAGTTTACCTGGATGAATGCAGATTAATTCTAGGAGTAATTTGGAAGTAAATTTTACGTGACCTGATATTAGAATGGGCTTCATTCAGGCATGACTCAGCAATGGATGTGAATGAGAACCTCCCCATGCCCACCTTGGTGGATGCTGTTAATTGTGCCAGGGCTTGGGGAAGAGGACCAGAGCTATCCTAACTTAGTTCTTGCTTGGTGTTTCTTCAGAGAATGAGTGCCCATCTACTGGTGATTATTTAAATCTAATTTTATTAAGGTTGTACGTTTGTGAACATTCAGGTTAGGATCATGTATATGTGCACTACGCAATGCCTGCCAGTTTGTCATTGCTCAAGAAATACTTGTGAAATGTATCAGAGAGGGAGTTGGAACTAAGAGTTAAGAACTCTCGCTTTGGGGACTTCTCTGGTGGTCCAGTGGTTAAGATTCATGCTTCCAGTGCAGGGGATTCAGGGTCAACACTTGGTAAGGGAACTAAGATCCCACATGACTCTAGGTTTAAAAATCAAAACATAAAACTGAAGCAGTGTTGTAACACATTTAATAAAGACTTTAAAAGTGGTCCACATCAAAAAAAAAAAAATCTTAAAAAAAAAAGGAATTCTAGTTTTGGAATCTGATTATCTACACCAGTGACTTCCTACAGATAATACAAGCCGATAAATGGTCTACATGAGATTGAAATATAATTTTTACTTAATGAAAGCAGGGAATAGATATTTTCTAGATTTTGTGGGGCTATGTGTGTGTATTAGTCACTCAGTCATGTCTGACTCTTTGCCACCCCATGGAGTATAGCCCACCAGGCTCCTCTGTCCATGGGATTCTCCAGGCAAGAATACTGGAGTGGGTAACCATTCCCTTCTCCAGGGAACCTTCCCAACCTAGCGATCGAACCCAAGTCTCCTTCATTACAGGCAGATTCTTTACCATCTGAGCCAGCTATATTTTGTTTTTTTTTTTTTATATCAGCAAACATCTTTGCTTGAGATTTTCTCTCTCTTTCCAGTGCCATCTACTGGATTCCCTGGTAGGCTGAATAATGCCCCCAAAGATACCCATCTCCTAATTTTAGAGCCTGTGAATGTGTTACCTTCCATTGGAAAAGGGACTTTGCAAATGTGGTTAAGTATCTTCATATTGTAGGAATCAATTTGGTTCATCAGGTACACTCAATATAATGAGTCTCCTTTTAAGAGTAAAAAAAGCCAGTCAGGAGTTGAAGAGGTAATGTGATAGCAGAAGTAAGAATTCTAAACTATGCAGGGAAGGGACCAGAAACTGAAGAATGCAGGTGGGTTCTAGGAGATAAAAGAGGACTAAACAGCTTTCTCCCTTTGAGAACTCCAGGGGGAACTAGTCGTGCTGACTAGCTTCATAAGATTGATTTTAGCCCAATACCATATTTAAAGCTTGTCATCTACAGTCTCATCAAACAATACATTTACATTGCTTTAAGATATCAGTCAATCCTAAAGGAAATCAATCCTGAATATTCACTGGAAGGACTGATGCTGAAGCTGAACCTCCAATACNAATGGTCGTGAGTCTGAGTGAATTCCGGGAGTTGGTGACAGACAGGGAGGCCTGGCGTGCTGCGATTCATGGGGTTGCAAAGAGTCGGACAAGACTGAGCGACTGAACTGAAGTGAACTGTTTTAGATATATACATATATACATCCATATACATACAAGGAAGTGCATCTACTTATTTCACCATCTTAACTAGTATACAATAAAATAAAAAACAGAACAATAACAACAAAAACCTTTCTGGCTAATGGTGTCATAAAGTAATTTCAATTAACTTTTCTAAGATATACCAGATATTCAAATAACTTAATTCCTTGCTAAGGACAAATCCAAGCTCTTGATTTAGAACTGTGTGTTGTAAAACCTAAAAATTTAAGTGCTACCCTGATGTCATCAGGGCTTCCCAGGTGGCTTGGTGGTAAAGAATCCACCTGCCAATGCAGGAAACACAGGAGATGCAGGTTCGATCCCTGGGTTGGGAAGATCCCCAGGAATAGGAAATGGCAAGCTATTCTAGCATTCTTACCTGAAAAATTCCATGGGACAGAGGACCCCAGTCCATGGGGTCACAGAGTCAGACATGACTGAAGCAACTTAGCTCTCATGTATGCAGCAGATCACTCCTTCACCAATGAAATAAATGTCATCAAAACATAGTGTAGTGAGAGGTGGGCCTCTACCTACTTTTGACAATTTAAATCTCAATAGATGACCACTGTACCTTCACAAGGGATTGAGACAAATGCTCATGGATAATCCTAAAATATTTTCCCACTTTGTGACTACAGTGGGACCCCCTCCATCCATGGGTGGCCCCAGGGCAGACTGGATGCCAAAGTCCTAGATTGCCAGATTCTGAAACATAAGCACAGAAAGTTTTCATTTGGAAAAATATAATGTAGGTTGACATTAATTATCTATTACAAGTATAAAAATCATCTCACTGAAGTGCTCATTGACTATTTAAATCGAGGTTAATCAAATATTCTGAGAACCCTCTCAAGGCACGTAGGTGCGCCAGCCAGTCCTGAGTGATTAAATGTGATTGCTTGACTTATGGGGTTGCTGGGTGACAGTTAAAAACCAGATGTACAAAACAATGATTAATTCATTTTAGAATAATTGATCAGGAGCCATTTTTTCCCTATAGCAATTTATATTATAAGTGTTGGGGAAAATAAACAGAGGAAAACCTCCTGGCAGCCCAGCGTATCGTCTTCTCCACAAACGTAGAGAAGGATTAAACCATCTTGTTATTGAATAACCATTAAACCAGATTGTGACACAGATGACAAGAAATCCAATAAAGGGATTGCAAAGGCGGAAAGAAATTTCATCTTTTCTGAGAGCTGGGCAGCTACAACCCATTCCTTACAAGTTCTTAAGATAAATTATGTCATCATCAAGTCTGATGAACTGACAGCCCTGCTTGGAACACATAGTTCATCCGAGCTTCACCTGGCAATCAAGTGGCCGCTTGTGTTCCTTAGTTGCCTTTATCCAAAGGAAATAAAAAGTCTGCCCTCTCTACAGAAGGCTCTCTGCAACTTGGAGGAGAGTGCCTAGCTTAAAACTCATGGACAGACAGGTTGCATGTGATATTATTTTCTTTGACCTTTGCATTTTAAAGAGATAGCTCCAAGGGCCTTAAGGAAAAAGAAAAAAAAAAAAATCTTGGGCTGTAGAATAGGCAAGATGCTTACAGTCTTAGGGACAGAGAAAAACTTTGCTACAAATTAGCTAGAGAAAATTCATTTAGAAGGCGGAGGGTTGAGCCTTCCCTAAGGGCAGGTGAGGGCCCGGGTCCTTCCTGTACACAAGAACCCCTGTGCCATCCCTGAAGTGGCTTACAACAGCCAGAAACGTGTCAACTCATTTTTCTATTAAGGCCTTCATTTTCACTGAACAAACATTTACTTTTAAGGAGTTGGTTGTTTCCATGCTTTCTTTTTCTTGTCCCTCCTTCCCCCTCTCCCTCCTCCAGCCAAAAAAAGAACCCACAGTTTTAGGGATTGTTTATGCATATAGACTCTCTTCATCTTATGTAACTTGTTTTGAAGAGAAGTATTTCCATTGTGGGTGTGTCTCACTGTAAATATTTGTTAATTTTTTTGTGTGTGATTTTGATACTATGTACCATCATATTGTCCTGGCTTTTATAAAGCAAACCATAAATATATAAAGAAAATAAAATGAGAGGTTGGAAACTTGTCTTCCTCTTTGGGCACCAGGGAAGATTTTATTTTGTTTTATTGTATTTACTCTTACATAGGACAACACACTGATATGATTTCTCTTTATCATGTTTTGAGTATAGTAAAGGGTAGGCTTTATCTTTTTTATAGTAGGTGGCTGAGGCGGGGGGAGGCGTACAACCAGAGTGTCATCCAATCTGATACAACAGACAGAAAGTCCCCTTTGTCATCTGGGAATTGTTACCTGTTTTCCTGAGATATCATTTCTACAAACTCTGAACTCGGTGAGAGCCTTACGACGTAGTTTCAGTCTGATCATAAATATCACTAGATAATTCTGTTCCAACGCAGTTTACTATATGACTGCAGCCTGGTCACTGTTTTAGTAAGGTCAGCCTAGACGATGCTATCGTCAAAAGCTAATGCTGAAATCCGGAAGCTTGGGCTTCCTTCGTGGCTCAGTGGTAAAGAATCTGCCTGCCAATGCCTGAGACACAGGTTGGATCCCTGATCCATGAAGATCCCACATGTCACAGAGCAACTAAGCTCGTGTGCCACAACTACTGAGTCTGTGATCTAGAACCGGAGAGCCACAACCACGGAGCTCACGTGCTGGAGAGTAGCCCCCGCTCCACAGTGAAGATAGCCTCTGCTTGCCGCAACTAAAGAAAAACCCACAAAGCAACAAAGACCCCGCACAGCCAAAAATCAACTACAAAAAGAAATCCAGGTAACTTAAAATCATTTGGTTTTATCTAGTCCATGTTGCATTTCCACTGCAAGTTGGCTCAGGGGATCGGTTCTACACTGGTACTCAGGAATTCAGGGGTCATGGAGACTCTACAGTATTATAGCTGCATTATCTAGAGGATGCGGGTCAGAAGAAGGAGCTAAGGAATCAGATGCAAGTTCTTAACGTGTCCAGGTTCAATTCAGTTTGTGAACATATCACTGACCACGGTCTATTGGCTAGTACTTGCCAAGAGGTCCTGTCTGACTCCTGGCTGGGCACTATTGTGGCATAGCCTGGATGCTGGTTTCTGCCCAGCTCCGTTGCTCTTAGAAAAGGACCTGGCCTCACCCAGTACTGGGCCTCCTTCCTCATAGCAGCATGTATACAGTGACCTCTCGGGGGAGAGGAAGGAAAAAGGTCTCTGTCTCTAGTCCACTCCCAGCATCTCTGAAGACCCATCACAGTGCTAGGGTTTTGTAGGATGCCCAATGCCAATGTACACCTTCTCCCTCTGCCTTCTTGCCCCTTCACCACACGACTTTGATCCCAATAGCATTTCCCAAGAAGTTTTCTGCAAGCAAATCTTTGATGCAGAGTCTGCTTCCCAGGGAGCTTGATCTATGTGTCACCAAACATATTAAAAAAATCAGAGTTTTGTTTAAAATGCAGATGGCTGGTTTTGATCCCAGGCTTATTGAATTTAGAGTACCTATAAGAGAATGGAGGCTGGGAATCTGCATTATTAAAAAGCACCCAGAAAATGATTCTCCTCATTAAACTGACACTAACAATGACAGTTGTAATTACCTTGATTATGTACAAAATTGAAGAGTTGGAGTGATGGTGGTGAGGGAGAAGGGTTCAGAGAATTAGAAGACCTCATGCAGGCTCTTCTGTCAAAATCATTTATGTTAAAATAGAAAAGTGTCTACAAGCGAACTCCATCAGGAATAAACAAACCACTTGCAGGAACAAAGATTTTAAATCTACAGACTGTGAAATGTTAGACTGTAATCAGCTACATGAGCCATATGAGCATAGTTAAAAATAATTTTATATCTCACCTCCGTGAAGCCAGAAATGCCCCACCTCAGCCAATCCTTTTCTCTGGTGAGCTTTGGGAATTGTGAACCTGAATGGCCAAATTACCGCAGCTGAGCTGAGAAGTCAAATCATTTTTCGAAGCCACTATTCTTCCTGGAAAATTCTTCCTGCACACTGACATTATCCAAGTGGGTACATAACTACAGGCTTTCTTTAACATTAGACATAAATCAGTTCCCCTCCTCCTTCTCTTTGTTGTTCAGATCTAAACAGAAACTCCAAAAATCTCCATTTATCAAGAATTAACCCAGGGATTTCCCTGGTGATCCAATGGTTAAGACTCCATGCTTCCAATGTAGGAAGCACAAACTGGATCCCTGGTTGGAGAACTAAGATCCCACGTGCCACGAGGCCAAAAATAAATAAATAAATGAAACAAAATGTTAAAGAATAAGAATTAACTCTTTAAGCATGGACTTATTGCCAAATGTATATAAAGGAAGTAAAACGTTAAAAAATGGAATTAACCCATTGAGCACTGGCATACAGTAGCAGGAAGCAAAACAATGTGTGCCCCTTATACATTTATCAAAACATCATCACATATTTTAAATTCAGTAAGAAGGATCGCATAAGCCCTACAACCAACAGACAGGACTTTGTATAAAGAGTCTTTGTATCAAGAGTCACATTGTCCAATCTGTTCACACACTGTTGTTGACGCTCTCAACCCTATGGCTGGGTCCAGGGACCTAAGGCTCATACACAATAACTCTATTTCCATTTCATCAGAATTACCAATTGTGAGAAAAACAAATGGCCTGTTTTTATGATGATCTTACTTATGATTTAAATTTTTTTTTTACTTTATTTTACTTCACAATACTCTATTGACTTTGCCATACATCGACATGAATCCACCACAGGTGTACACGAGCTCCCAATCCTGAATCCCCCGCCCACCTCCCATCCCACAACGTCTCTCTGGATCATCCCCGTGCACCAGCCCCAAGCATCCTGCATCCTGCATCGAACATAGACCGGCGCCTCGTTTCTTACATGATAGTATACATGCTTCAATGCCATTCTCCCAAATCCTCCCACCCTCTCCCTCTCCCTCAGAGGCCAAAAGTCCGTTCTATATGTCTGTGTCTCTTTTGTTGTCTCGGAGCCTATTATACAGAGTGAAGTAAGCCAGAAAGAAAAACACCAATACAATATGATTAATTTTTGAAGTAATTTTGACTTCAAAAATATTACATCATTGTTTTCTTGATTATTGTTTTCTCTGGAGTCCCCTGAGATTATGTGTCTGAGACAGGTGTCTCACTTCCTTCACCCCAATGTCAGCCGTGATGTCAGGGCTCATTACTTTCATATTCAGGGCCTCACTGTGCACCCCTAATATCTGATATGTGTCTTATTTAAAAGCCGTAGTGATGTAGTAAAAACAGTATTAAATTATCAGTGAGAAAACATGGGTAATGATCCCATCTCTGGAACTCAGAACTAGGAAAACCATAGACTCATTTATCTTTAGAGTGGTTTTTGATTGTTTGAGAATAATTATAGCTTGTTTCTTTTTAAAATTTCTTTATTTAATGTGGACCACTTTTAAAGTCTTTATTGAATTTGGTACAATATTGCTTCTGTTTTATTTTTTGGCCCTGAGGCATATGAGATTTTAGCTCCATGACCAGGGATTGAACCCATACTGCCTGCATTGGAAGGTGAAGGCTTAAGCACTAGACAATTAAGGAAGTCCCCTATAACTTGTTTGAGAATTAGACAATGTGAGGTATATGAAAGCATTCTGAAAAAACATAGTTTTTTTTTTTTTTTTTTT
>SJYV01008856.1:662826-678458 GCA_006410875.1 Neotragus pygmaeus | reverse complement strand
AGACGGCAGCCTACCAGGCTCCCCCATCCCTGGAATTCTCCAGGCAAGAAACTGGAGTGGGTTGCCATTTCCTTCTCCAATGCAGGAAAGTGAAAAGTGAAGGTGAAGTCGCTCAGTCGTGTCAGACTCATAGCGACCCCATGAACTGCAGCCCACCAGGCTCCTCTGTCCATGGGATTTTCCAGGCAAGAGTACTGGAGTACACTGCCATTGCCTTCCCTGAATATTTCCACTAAAGGTCTACAAATAGATGGGAGTGAGTGAGATCAAGGAAAAGGTATACGGCCAGACATATTAAAAGTATCATTACTTCTTTTTCTAAAAATACACTAATAAAAATGTCTTCATCTTGCTATAGTTTAAATATTGCCTTATTTATTTACTTTATTTGGTTGGCAAAGTCTTTAAAAAAAAAACAACTAGTGTCTACAACTCTCTTTCTTCTGCTATATCCTTAGTAAACCGCTATATTTACTTCTATGTTTGTTTTATCCATTCAACATTTATGTGAAAGTTGCTCAGTCATCTCCCACTCTTTGTGACCCAGTGCTCTATGGCCCACCAGGCTCCATTGTCCGTGGGATTCTCCAGGCAAGAATACTAGAGCGGGTAGCCATGATATAACTAAAGCATAGAAACTCTTCAGGATTCTTTACTTAACCAGATATTGTAACTTCCTTGCTATAAAATATCCATGTCCAAGTTTCAAAAGTCATTTTGTGAGCCTAATTTTCAAATCTATATTGTTTATTTTAATCATTATTGAATTTCCAAATCTATATTGATAAGAATTAACATAACTTTCTACACATACGGAGATCATGCAAATAACGTGTTTTTCGATCTTAATTCATCATCTCACCCAGGACTTCCCTTCCATAAACCTAAGATTCAAGGTACACTGTGTCCTGTCACAGTCCTAAAGGGATCTTCTGTGGGTGAGACTTTATCATCCTCCAAATCCACATTGTAGAAGAGTTGGTTCCTTCCTACATTTTTATCTCTTTTTATCCCATTCATTGTTATTTTACCCGAACTTCAGTGGTAATCCTCTAAATAAGTAATTCATGATTTGGACCAAAATATCCCTTTTAGCACTATCCACCAGTGCTTTGGTTTATCTCTATTACATTTCCTTTGAGACAGTTATTTAATAACACTTTCTCTATTTCCTGTCTTTCAAACATTTGCCGCACCCTCACCTTTGGGTCCTGAGGGTGCATCCTGTTTCGCTCACGAGTTCCCTCTGCTGTCTCTGCTATTGCTAAAGATGAGCCAGTGCTCCTGGAGAAGCCTCAGTCTCCATTTGTGTACCAGATTCTTTCTTCTACCAAGATAGTGCCCTGAGCATTTTCTCTTATTTCTACTGCATTACCAAAATTCCCTTAATGAACACATCCATCAACATAAAACACTTTCATAAATTCTACTTTCCTAAAAACATCAACAAAAGATCCTCTCTCTTGACCCAGATCTTCTCTACCTATTTTCTCATTCTCCCTTTCAGCAAAACTTTTTTACAAAGTTGTCTGTTTACTGTCTNCCTTAATGAACACATCCATCAACATAAAACACTTTCATAAATTCTACTTTCCTAAAAACATCAACAAAAGATCCTCTCTCTTGACCCAGATCTTCTCTACCTATTTTCTCATTCTCCCTTTCAGCAAAACTTTTTTACAAAGTTGTCTGTTTACTGTCTATAACTGATTTTCTTCCATTCTTTCTTTAAGTAAGGTGATGATGTAATTCACTGGCTAACCATAATATTATTGAGAACAAAAACAAATGCTATTAATTGTTAGTGAAGTTTAATGTGAACCTAGATTGTCTCAGGCAGATGAGACATATGGAGTCCTTTTCTAAATTTGTTTCAGAGATGCTTAATCTTTGTTAATCGCCCAACCTGCTCTTTCCCAAGTCAACAACAATCTCTATTTTGCTAAATAACAATGATTAATTCTCAGTTGTCCTCTTAGTTGTCCTGTTAGTAGCATGTGATCATTCTTTCTCCCTGAAAGCATTTTTCCACAGTGCTTGCAAGATACAAGCTCCCTTGGTCTTTCCCCTCACGGGGGGTGGTCATTGCATCTCCGTCTCCCTCACTGCTCCCTCTTCATCCTCTGACCGTTTCAGTCTTGGGGTACCCTGTGGCATGTGTGCTCTTTGACTCTTTTCTAAATTTTATCTCTGTTCACACTTTTGATGATTTCTGGTCCCATGGCTTTAAAATAGCATAGTAAATTAATTGATCCAAAATTTAAATTCCAGCTTATCCTCTCCTCTGTTGTTCAGGCTCATTTATTAAACCACTTATTCACCATTTCATCTTGGGTTTCTGATAGACATATAAAATGTAATATGGCCCAAACAAGTCCCTGCCTTCTGTACTCAAAACCTGATCTAATTGCAGACTTCTCAATTTCAATTAAGTTCAGTTCAGTTGCTCAGTTGTGCCCCACTCTTTGTGACGCCATGGACTGCAGCACACCAGGCTTCCCTGTCTATCACCAACTCTCAGAGTTTATTCAGACTTATGTTCACTGAATCAGTGATGCCATTCAACCATCTCATCCTCTGTCATCCCCTTCTCCTCCTGCCCTCAATCTTCCCCAGCATTAGGGTCTTTTCAAATGAGTCAGTTTTTCACATCAGGTGGCCAAAGTATTGGAGTTTCAGCTTCAGCATCNTATCACAGTACTTATAATGCATTCTAATGCAATTTATCCTTTTTAAAAAATTATTTTATCTTTATTTCTTATACTTAAACATTGGGCTTCTCAGGTGGTGCTAGAGGTAATGAGTCTGCCTGCTAATGTAGGAGATGCAAGAGACACAGATCTGATCCCTGGGTCAGGAAGATCCTGTGGAGGGGGGAATGGGAACCCACTCCAGTATTCTGGCCTGGAAAATTCCATGCACAGAGGGACCTGGCAGTCCATGGGGCCAGGCACAAGTCAGACAAGACTGAAGGACTGAGCATAACCACATACTTAGATATTATTATGCTATTATAAGTTATTTATTATTATTATATAATTTATTCTTATATAATTTATCTGTTTCAGTATTTTAATATTGACTATCTCCACCAGGACTTGATAACTCTGAGGATATTTTGTCTGTACTCCTGCCTGGAGAATCCCATGGAGGGAAAGGCCTGGTAGGCTGCAGTCCATGGGGTTGCAAAGAGTCGGACACGACTGGGCAACTTTATTCTTACTCCTATTAATTATAGTATTTCCAGGTCCTAGAATTCTCCCTGTCAACCACAAGTTGACACAATAAATAATTGTTTAAAAAAATGAGTAAATGAATGAATAAATTTATTTTCCATTAATATTACTTCTAAACTTTATCATTTTTTATATAAGAAGTTTATTCAAATCTACAATCTGATCAAATTTCTCTCTAAATAGCAAGAAGAATTAGGTCCAAACTCTTCAGCTTGGAAAAAGAACTTTATAAATGTGTATGTACACATTTAATTTTTTATTGTTTCCTACGTTTCTGTTTTAGGAAACACTAAAAAATTAAATGTGTACATACGCATTTATAGAATGGCAATCCACTCCAGTATTCTTGCTTGGGGAATCCCATGGACAGAAGAGCCTGNTCTTCAGCTTGGAAAAAGAACTTTATAAATGTGTATGTACACATTTAATTTTTTATTGTTTCCTACGTTTCTGTTTTAGGAAACACTAAAAAATTAAATGTGTACATACGCATTTATAGAATGGCAATCCACTCCAGTATTCTTGCTTGGGGAATCCCATGGACAGAAGAGCCTGGTGGGCTACAGTCCATAGGGTCGCACAGAGTTGGACACGACTGAAGTGACTTCACACACACACACACACACGTGTTTCTCTTTTCAGCATGCATACACATTTTTACATGTCTGTCTAAAAACATATCTGTTCTTTTGGGGGCTTTTGCATGTGTTACTTTCTTTTTATACAATGACTTGCCTTTACTTTTTTCTATTGTCAAAGTTTCAACCTTTCCCAATATTTTCTCTAACCAAGCATTCTTTAGAAATATTCTTATTTACTCCTCTATTCCCATAGTTAAGTATTTTGCATCTATTATATAGCATAAGTGACAGCATCCTTTGAATTAGAGAATCATTTGTATATGTGCCTCTGTGAGAATGCACAGTATCCACTCTTTAATCTCATGGTCTCTATCTTTATTTTAAATCACCCACTTTGCCTACTTCAGAGTTTCATATAAAATACTTGCTCCGGAGACATTTGTGATATGTAAATATTTCAAGATCTGAAGTAAGAAAGCCAGCTGAAAGACAATTTTAAAATAGTTTCTGCTGTGCTCAAGATTTAGCTATTTATCTATTCAGCACTCTTTTCATGTTGTTGTTTTTTAAACCCCAGTGGTAGTGAACTATAGGTTATAATCATGAAGCTAGAAGAATCCTACATTTTAAGTCAAGAAAGTGTGTTTTCCATAAATAATTTAAAAAGTGTAGTATTTTCAATCTAAGTTACATTGAAAGAAACTTTTGTTTTGTTTTTCTTTAAGAAACCTCTAGCTATTTGGGTCAACAAAATTATTTTGAAAATATTTTCTCATGGAAAGCAGCCTAAAATAGATGGTGCCATGAGGTTTAATGTGCTGCTTCTCGGGACAGAAATTCAATGGCATTCAACAGCTTTGTAATATTCACCAGGAAACTATACTGTGCCAAGTACAAATGTTTTAGATGCATAGCCTGGAGATGCAGGGCCTGTCAAAGTGGAGACTCTTGGAAGCGGGGGCCCAGAAGGAAAGAAGATGCTATCAGTAGACAACTTGCCAGAGAGCATTATGTGCTGCTTTGAGGCCATCACATTGCATCTCACCATCAGAGCTGCAGTCTTCCATGATGGCCTTGTGGGTAAAGAATCTGCCTGCAATGCACGAGACACAGATTCAATTCCTGGGTCAGGACGATCCCCTGGAGGAGGAAATGGCAACCCACTCCAGTATTCTTGCCTGAAAAATCCCATGGACCTGGCAGACCACAGTCCAAAGAGTTGCAGAGTTGAACAGGATTAAGTGACTGAGCCCATCAGAGCTACAGATGTTCAGGAGAGCAAGAGAGCTGAGATACCCTTATTCGCATCTATAATCTGTGTGAGGTGTATTAACCAGTTACCTTAGCAATCTTGGTTTGATCTTATCAGAATATTAACTACTGCGCTTGGGTTCACTTGCTGGGAAGGGTCTCACATGTTTTGTTTGGTATTTCCAAATGATAGGATTTTTAGTACAAAGCATACAAATGTATGAACATCAGCAGTAAGCATGTAGTATGTAAGTAGTTTTGACTGTGGGTTTTTACATCCTTGAGATTAAAAAAATGGATGAGCTAGCAAATCTACAGTGGGGAAGTTGTCTGCAATAGTTTGAGGCTTGAAAAACTTAGAACAGATGGTGCTGTTGGGACAGGAAGAAGTCAGAAGATTATCATGACTTCCAACAGCACTGGAGCCCATGAGAGAGGAGGAACTTTGATGTGATAGGAGTCAGCTAGCTTGACCTTGATCTTCTCTCTCCTCCATAACCCAGGTATCCCACCTCCTTATTTAAGAGCCAGATGTCAGTGGGCAGACACCTGTGGTTATGTGGCATATGTGAGTTGCAATATACTTAGTGGGTAAGGGATATATTTTTGCACCCCTCTTCCTAGAGTTATTAATAATCAATTGAATGTTAGTGTCTTTTAAGCCAAATTCAAAGAGCGGTGTTGAAGACTTAATCAAAACACCATGAAACTGAGCTTGTGGCTATCTCAAAAATACCTTACATGTGAGCTTCTTTTTATTCTGAAACTGTTTCCACTAAAATTCATAGGAGGAAAAAGGCATAAAAATGTTTGTGGTTTTTTTGAATGGAAATACCACCAGGGAATGATCTCAGTTATGGAAGAAACTACTCTAAAATTCTGGAGAAGCCATAAAAATAATTTTTCCTTGTCTTTTTATTTTTTTCCCTCTAGTAAAGAAAGGAAGGACAGCCAAAATTTTCAAAAGCATTCAGTGATGAAAGTCTGCATTCTTGGTAAGTTTTTAAATTATCCTGTTTTTCAATAAAACTTTTCTATAAAGTTGGCTAAGCCATATGCCTCTGAGGTTTAAAAAAAAAATGCAGGATAAGTTTTAAAAGCTTTGCGTGAATTTCTCGGTATTAAACTATGCTCACATAACCTTCAAAGCTCCTCTGTAAACAATACTTGATGAGTAACAATTCCCAAGAAAAGTTAAACTATCTCTTAGTAACCCTTTAGTCTCTAAATATCATTCACTTGGAGGGCTTTGTAGAGTGGGAGACAAAGAGAGGTTGTGTACATGTGTTCATGTGAGCTAGAAAGGAAAGGAAAACTGATCTTTTCATACAGATTCAAGAAGCAAGTCTCTTTCATCATTCCCATAATAGCTAAAAGTTTCACAATGAGATGGTGTAGGGCCTGGTCAGCCTGAGAAGACTGGTTCCAACATATACCTTGGAATATATACTGGTTCCAACACATATGTGGCTGGCTCCCCTCAGTCAGGCAGCCATGCTGAGGTTTCTTGGGAACTGTGACATGCAAAGTTNTGTAGGGCCTGGTCAGCCTGAGAAGACTGGTTCCAACATATACCTTGGAATATATACTGGTTCCAACACATATGTGGCTGGCTCCCCTCAGTCAGGCAGCCATGCTGAGGTTTCTCGGGAACTGTGACATGCAAAGTTGTAATGGTTAAATGTAACCTTTATCCCCTTAACTGCCAGAGGTTATACAGTCTCCCCACCAATGAAGGGAAGATTGCTTGAGTGATATTAAGAGTGAACGAGGACTTCCCTGGTGGTCCAGTGGTTAAGAATCTGCCTTGCAATGTAGGGGACACGGATTCGATTCCTGGTTCAGGAAGACCCCACATGTCATGGAACAACTGAGCCCAGGCCCTACAGCTACTGAGCCTGTTCTCTAGAGCAGTTGAGCCACGGCTACTGAGCGCTGCATGCCCCAGAACCCAGGCTCCACAACAAGGGAAGCCACCACAATGAGAAATCTACGTACTGCAACTAGANATGTCATGGAACAACTGAGCCCAGGCCCCACAGCTACTGAGCCTGTTCTCTAGAGCAGTTGAGCCACGGCTACTGAGCGCTGCATGCCCCAGAACCCAGGCTCCACAACAAGGGAAGCCACCACAATGAGAAACCTACGTACTGCAACTAGAGAAAGCCCTCGCGCAGCAATGAAGAACCAGCACAGCCAAAAAAATAATAAATAAATAAATATTTTTAAATTATGACTTTTAATAGTGAATGAGATACCATGCACACACAGATACGGCAACAGTTTTCTGCTTAGCTCAAATGCCCTCACAGGTTATAGAATTAAAACTCAGTGAGTTAAGAGAAACTGCTTTTCTCCCAGGAACCTACACTGAGAGCATAGTAAATAGCCTACCATCTTCATCAGAGAGGCAAGGAAGATGAGATTGAATTAAGACATCTAAAACAGACTTTATCTTCAGTAATTCCTAGCAGTCCCATTCTTAGACTCCTCAATATTTTACTTAATCATCATGTTTCACATAGTCAAGGGAACAAAAGCTTTTACTAAGAGGACCTGTAGATGTATATGTATATTTTATAAATCCCATGGTCAAATCTCCTCTCACATCTGGCAGTTTGCAGAACTGTGATGTATGTACCATTGTTGAGGTCATTCCCAGAGGAGAAGACTGAAGGTCAGATAAATACAAGAATTGGCCATGAAGATATCCAATCAACAGGTTTTAATATTCCAACTCACCCAATACCTACCTGCTGGAGGAGGTCACTGAGAAGATGTGACCACGTGGACCCTCAGGCTGTACAAGGCAATGCTCCTTACCCCCACCTCCACCCCTCACCTCTAACATGGTCCCATCCTTGGGATGTGTTTTCTGCCTACTAGGCCTCTATTAGCAGTCATTTCAAGGAAGTAAACTCAAGGAAGCACTGTGTCATTGAGACTCTCTAGATCGAAAAAGTGGCGGAATCCCATCAGAGCCTGTGTATAGACTTACAGGATTCAGCAGGGAGAGAGACTGAGTCCTTTGAAACTGCCCAAGATTAGCCATATAAACCCAAGTCTCCTTACTTTAAAAAAAAATAATNCATTGAGACTCTCTAGATCGAAAAAGTGGCGGAATCCCATCAGAGCCTGTGTATAGACTTACAGGATTCAGCAGGGAGAGAGACTGAGTCCTTTGAAACTGCCCAAGATTAGCCATATAAACCCAAGTCTCCTTACTTTAAAAAAAATTAATTTATTTTTTAATTGGAGGAAAATCACTTTACGATAATGTGTTGGTTTCTGCCCTACAACGAAGGGAGTCAGTTATATATACACGTATACCTCTCGCTCTTGAGCTGGCTTCCCTCCCCCATCCCACACCTCTAGGTCGTTACAGAGAGCCAGGGTGGGCTCCCTGTGACTGCCACCTCCCAGTCTGGAGTGATCGGCCTTTTTTTGGGTCTCTCCCTGCCTCCATGTACAGCAGCCAGTTTCAGATTTTACTCAGGAAAATGTAGACCCTATAGAATGTATAGACCTTCCAAATCCCCCAGACCTCTCCCCAGGTGGCCCCTGCATCCTGTAGAGAGGGAGTGGGGGAAATTCCCACCAATGCCTGATGTGCAGATGGGTCTGGTCTAAGCCACCTGTGCACAGGGAATGCAGTCACTGCTCAGCTCAACACTGGCACTGTCTGCAAGGACACAAGGGTGAACCACAGCAGCCAGTGGGCTGAACTCAGAGGATTTGGCTGGTGATCACTCGTGAAGCTGGTCATTAACTCTTTACACTGACTGATGGGCTATCCTAAAGCGTTTGACTCTGTGACTTGGATAGTGGGATGATCATGAATAAACTCTTGTAGGGTCAGGATGTTTGAAAAGACATTTAGGTTCACCTGCAAGAGCCTGAGTTCCATGTCCTGACTCATGAGGCATGGACACTGCCTGGCAGTCAGGAAGCTGATGCCCTGGTCCAGGTGTGAGCCTGAGCCTAAGCCTGAGCCTGCAGGAGGTCCAGCTGATGGACTGCAAAGCAAGAGCGGCCACCTCAGCACCCAGCAGTGATGGTGTTTAGTCAAGGGTGCCGGATTGCCCTTGAACTACAGTGACTTGGTTAATGCAGTAACAGGACATCCCCTGTGTCCTAAACAACCCAAGGCAGCTGCCAAAGGAGTCTGGGGCCATTCACAGGAGTTCCCAACCAGTGAGGAGTTAGAAAATTGGCTATATTGACACCCTCTGCCTCTGAGTGAGGGTTCTAAACATACTTGATCTGTGTGGATGCCGAGTCAGGTCTGACTCAAGCTTTTTCCTGTCATCATGCCAAAGAGAGTGCCCCCAAAAAAGAATTAAAGAGGCTGAGTACCACTTGCAAAGACCTTCCTCAAACAGCCGGTGATAAGAAGGGGGTCACATGTCAAAGGTTATGATGTGCAAGACTGATGGAGAAAAGAGCCCATGTGAGTATGCTTGCATCACTGCTGCAGTATCTGCCTCCAGGGCAGCCAGAGAGCGGCCATGAGCCTCCTCCAGGCTGCTGTAGCCCCTTGGGGACCCCTCAGGGGATGTGTGAGATGTAAGAGCCCTTCACGAGGGGCGGTGTTGGAGGAGGTCTTGGAGAGGCCACGACCACAGAGTGACTCCGTGGACCCAGGAAGGCTCCTCCCTATCCTGCCCTGGGGATGGATGTGCTGCCCTGGGATGGATGCACATCCCTGCGGATGTAACTTTCACCCTCTAAAACCAAAGGCCAAAGATGGAGCCATTTCAAAGACACCAGCCTTGAGAGACCAATGTGGGGCTGAGATCCTCTTGGCTAAATCCAGGACAGAATACTGTTAAAATCCTCTAAACAAGCTCAAGACTTTGGCTGCGGGTGTAGAGACCGGCTTAACCTGGCAGACCCCAAGACAAGCCCTGTAGGTAAGTAAGTTTCCTCCCTCATGAAACCTGCCATCTACCCTTCCGGAATGATCCACCTCTGCCTCTGGTCTCCCCTTGCCCTCTGAGTCCCCTGGACAGCTTTAGATTTCAGCTGGGTCATCCCTGAGTTTTCCAACCAGCACTACTCAGACTTTAAGCTGTAAACTGATGCACGTTTACACAACAATCCATAGATCTAGATGCAGTATAGTTAGCTGGGTGACAGAGAGAGACAGAAAGGCATCCATCCACTGACTATATAGTTTCATCCATTTCTACTGAAATTTTGGAACTTTACTATCTGAAAATTTTCAGAAAAATAATTCTCAAACAATGATCTCAGCATATGCAATTCTTCTAATTGAATAGAGCCATTCTGTGAAATTGCCTACTGATACTGACTCTCTAATTCATAGAAGTAGAACACCTTTTGTGTTAGCAATTGAAGATTAACATTTTGTCTCTATCACTGAGCATTAAGAGTGACTTTGGATGGACTGGAGAATCCTATGGACAGTGGAGCCGGGTGGGCTGCAATTCATAGGGTCACAAAGAGTTGGACATGACTGAAGCAACTTAGCATGCATGCATGCAGGGTGGGTTGTTTATTTTCCCATTGTGAGCCCATTTCTTCACCTGTAAAATTGTAAAATGGATACGTATCCTGCAACATCATGCTAAACATCAGGAGAAACACCTACAACATCTCTAGTGCTCTATCAACAGAATAGATGTTAAAAAATTAATAATTTTCTTTTTTTGTTTGCATTTCACATTTCTCCGGGCTACAACATTCTTTTGTGTTTGCAATCGTTCAGTTCAATAGCATTGATAGCATTAATATTATGCTCTGGACTAGGAGCACTGTGGGAACAGCTCAAAGAAATTAAAAGTGAGATACTGGGATGTGCTTTTGTTCAACTAGAAAGGCAGACACAATCTCATCAAATCTGTAGTTGTGCACTACTATGTTCACAGACATGCCGTTTTGTATTTATATGTGTGTGAGAAAGAGACCTCTAAAGAAGAGTGGAGAGAGGAGAGAGAGAGACAGAGAAATTGAGGGAAAATAATTTATCAACAAAAGGAGTATCCTGAAGTGTATATTGCTTTGGCATCTCATTTCGCCAAGTGTCTTTGATTACTGTAAAATGATAGATCCTTGTGCTGAGTGTGTGTGTGTGTGTTCCCAAGTGTTGAGAGATGACAGTAAAAAGAATTTTAGATAAACTAGTGGCTGGGGGCCAGGTGCAATGTAATGATAGATCACTAAAGGAACCACCCCAGAGGAGAAGGCCAGAGGAATGATGAAAGAGAAATGCATATTAAGGCATTGTTCAAAGTAGCTTCCTGAGGGCGCATTCACAAAACTCTTTCCTCTCCGAGGGATTTGTGGTGGCTTGACTTAGAGCTAACTGTCCCAAGTCCCAGGACAGCTGTCCTTTTTTGTGAAAATATTTGGATCCCCAGGAGAAGCTGAAATTGAAAATTTTATTTACATTATGGTGATAACACTTTTTATAAAATAAACAGAGATAGGAATCCACAATCGATAGCATTATTATATTTACCACCAAATCTTACTTATTTAATGTAGGGATCAAAATATAGGGCCTTCCCTGATAGCTCAGTTGGTATAAAGAGTCTGCCTGCAATGCAGGAGACCCCGGTTCAATTCCTGGCTCTGGAAGATCTGCTGAAGAAGGGAGAGGCTACCCCATTTCAATATTCTTGGGCTTCCCTTGTGGCTCAGCTGGTAAAGAATCTGCCCAAAATGAGGGAGACCCGGGTTTGATCCCTTCGTTGAGAAGATCCCTTGGAGAAGGGAAAGGGTACCCACTCCAGTATTCTGGCCTGGAGAATTCCATGGGCTGTATAGTTCATAGGATCACAAAGAGTCAGACATGACTGAATGAGTTTCACACTTCACTCAAAATACAGATTCCCTTGTAATTGTATTGTTTGCCATGCTGATAAATCATGTCCCTTTCTCATTAATAAAGGAGCAAATTTCCTGTTGATTTATTGGAGAGAAAACTGCCTGGAATCTTAAAATGCCTTAATAGCTATGTTTCTAATAGAAAGCTGAGCTTCTACATGTCTGTCTCCTATCATCAGAAACTTGGAAACATAGTAAGACAAGGTCTAACAAGTCAGAAATGAATATTTTGTAGCAAATTTAGGCATAATGCAAAAATGAGATAATTTTGTTATTTTTTTCTCTTCTCTTTAAAAATCACTGAAGAACTCAAAATGCATTAAGACTCTTACATCTAATGTTATTGCTGTTTTTAATCACATCATCTTACCTCATATTTCAGTTTAATAAATTCATATCAGAATGCAGCATTCTCGATAGATGGGTAACCTTGTATATTAAGAATTCTAGACAAATCGAGAAGGGAAAATGCCTCTAAGCTACACAGTCTTTGCTTGTGTTGGATGTAGAACAATTTGCAAGCAATCCAAATGACTCATATATTTGGACTGCTGAAACACTAAAAATCTTTCTCTCTCGTGTTCTGTCATTATCTCCCCAACTTTCTTTTTCTGTTCTTTCCTTCAAGGTCCTTCCATGCTCATAATTTGTATACCAAAAACAACAACAACAACAACAACAACCCCACACCTAGATGTGTGAGTAAATATACAGATGTATAACATCAGGGTTTGAAGGACTCCCTCTAAGAGAATTATAAACAATGTAAATCTTAGAAGAGTTACACTTGAAAAATTGTTATGTTGTCCCTTAAAGCTTTTGTCAGATTGTTTTTGTGAAGAGTCTTAAACTTTTTATTCTAATTCTGACTCTTGAAATAATTCTTCAATCTCTATAGATGAACTATATGAGTGGCTCAGAGGGGAAAGAATCTTCCTGCAATGCAAAAGACCTGGTTCAATTGCTTTCTTTCTTTTTTTTTTTAACTGTGTATAAATCCAAGGTTAGTTCCTTGTAACAAAATGCTAATTACAACTGTGGTTACAGGAAACCTTTCACAGACCATTTTGACACTGGTAAAATTTATCTTTAGAGTCTCAAGCCTGCCAGTAAAACCAATTAAGTATTTATTTCCTCCCATTAGTTTTATAATGTACTGAAGTCTAGAAGTTTTAAACGAAGATTTCAAGCATTTGCCTTTATATCTGTATTATTATTATTATTATTTTTAATGAGGAGTAAAGCAAAAAGAGCATGAGATGCCTTGGAATTATGCCTAAGAGTTTTATAGAATATTGTTGTTGTTCAGTCACTCAGTCATGTCCTACTTTTTGCGATTCATTGACTGCAGGACACCAGGCATATCTCCTGGAGTTTGCTCAAACTCATGAATATTGAATCGGTAATGCTATCCAACCATCTCACCCTCTGTCGTCCCCTTCTCCTCCTGCCCTCAATCTTTCCCAGCATCAGAGTCTTTTCCATTGAGTTGGCTGTCCGTATTAGGTGGCCAAAGTATTGGAGTTTCAGCATCAATTCTTCCAATTAATATTCAGGGTTGATTTCCTTTAGGATGGACTGATTTGATCTCATCGCTGTCCAAGGGACTCAAGAGTCTTCTCCAATAACACAATTTGAAAAAATCCATTCTTTGGTGCTCAGCCTTCTTTATGGTTCACTTCTCATGTCTGTACATAACTACTGGTAAAGCAATAGCTTTGACAATACTTTTAACAGATTTATAAGGCATTACATGGGCTTTCCAGGTGCCTCAGTAGTAAAGAATCCATCTGCCAATGCAGGAGACTTGGGTTTGATCCCTGGGTCAGGAAGATCCCTGGAGAAGGAAATGGCCAACCACTCCAGTATTATCACCTGGGAAATCTCATGGGCAGAGGAGCCCGATGGACTGCAGTTCATGGGGCTGCAAAGAGTTAGACATGACTGAGTGACTAAACTGCAGCAAATGATGATAAATATCCCCCTTCATTGGCCTCTAATAGACTCACAAATGCCTACAAAAAGAGCTTCACCACTGAAGTGAGTATTACCAAGAAACTACAAGCTAAAGTATGTTCCTGGAGAGGAAAATAAATCTTCACTAATAATAGAAACAAAAGGGATCTCATGCCAAGGGAGTATGAATGAAAGATGAATAACCAAATACATTTTTAGAAAGACGTGATAGAAAGGAAGGCTTGGTAGAAAGAAGAAAATGGATACAGATAGAGTCATGCTTTTAATGTGATATTCTGTTGTTTTCTTTTTTAGTATCTACATCTATGAAGAAAACAATCTAGTGATTATGGGTTGAACTTTTAACAGAAAGTATCTCTGATGATGGGATAATTATAACAGTATCAATATTTTTAATGCTTAAAAACTGCATAATTAGAACCAAAAAAATTCATTATATATATTCCAGTAACTGCTTTAAATTACACTAAAAAATTTGACTGGAAAGATCTAAGTGAAATTGAGAGCTTTTCTAAGCCAATTTAGAGCAGAAGTGTTCATGGGAGTGGAGTAAGAAGCTGTCCATGTTGACTTACTCCCAGAGCTGTCATTGTCTCTTCCTAGGAAATACTTGATCATAACTCTTAAACTCAAGGTGCCACTTGACTTTCATTCTCTTCATTTGGAAAACAAGCAGTACATGGAAAGCCAGTGTATAATTCTGAGAACCTCCTTCTACTCTAAAAGTCTCTAATTCTAACTTCTAGAAAATCTTAGGACTGTTCAGGGCAGAAGTCCAGACAGTATAAACTTAAGACCATATGATGATTAAATTAGTCAGGCAAAAATGACATTCTCTATTTTGTCATGGGAAGCATGGCNGCTAGGAGTCAGAAAAGACTTAGTGACTTCATGTTCACTTTTCACTTACCTGCATTGGAGAAGGAAATGGCAACCCACTCCAGTGTTCTTGCCTGGAGGATGGGGGAGCCTGGTAGGCTGCCATCTATGGGGTCGCACAGAGTCAGACACGACTGAAGCAACTTAGCAGCAGAGCTGCAATGAACTTGAGAGCCTAAACAGATGCTCAGAATTTTTAGTTTTCCACTATTTTGTCTATTTGAAGAGTTCAGGGCATCTGAACCTGACTCCCTTAGGATTGGCTGAGAGCAACAGAGGCCAGGGTATCTGAGGTTAGGGCAAGATGATTATTATCTATGTTTTCACTTAGGTAATAAAAAACTTTTGCCACTTTAACTGTTTTTGTCTTTCTGAGTTATTGTTAAATATTTCAGGGTTCAGTTCAGTTCAGTCACTCAGTTGTGTCCAACTCTTTGCAACCCCATGAATTGGAGCATGTCAGGCCTCCCTGTCCAATTTCAGGGTTAGGACATTCTTAATCCAGAATCTCAGACTCAGAAATGAAATTAAGGAGGCTTTGAGAGAACAGAGACTAATTATATGTATCTGCACACACACAAACACACACACGTGTGTGTGTGCACACACCACACATATGTACACACATGCACACACAAGCGCACACACACACACACACATGTACACATCTCTTATATTGATAAACAAACTATGAAACAGATGCTGCTGCTGCTGCTAAGTCGCATCAATCGTGTCTGACTCTGCGACCCCATAGACGGTAGCCCACAAGGCTCCCCCGTCCCTGGGATTCTCCAGGCAAGAACACTGGAGTGGGTTGCCATTTCCTTCTCCAATGCATGAAAGTGAAAAGTGAAAG